>JAZKJV010000312.1:79488-366708 GCA_037367405.1 Ottelia alismoides
TCCGTTGCTCTGAAAGGGAAGGGGACCCGATACCCACCCATCTCCACGGCTAATCTCCAACTCTTGAAGAAAAATCATGAAAATAAAATGCCAGTTGAATACCGATCTTTCTATCACCCTCAACCTGTTTGTCATCCACAACCACTAGACAAATAAAGTCGAGACGTCATCTTCCACTTGCCACCCTATTAAAGAACTTCGAGTTAGCATCTCCCTCCTTAAGCCACTTCATCATGGATCTATGTTTCCATTCCACCTCATGTTCCGTGTCCTCTTCCACAATGATCTTCATGGACTTCACTCTTAATTTCATCTCTTCTGACCCCAGATCCATAGTATCCTCCTCCTTGTCCAACCTCAGGATCTCGTTCTCCGCAGCTATGCAACGGAGTTATCCACAGTTTTGCGACGGAGTTTTCATGTCCCCCTTACTCCTTTCTTAAGCATACAAAGTTTCCTTCGTACTGAGTTTCAACTTCTGAACCGATCTTACCACTACAGCACTCGTATACTCATAGGATAATCAGTTCTTGACAACCCTCTCTCTGAAACCATCTTCTCGTAGCCATGTTTTCTCAAATTTGAAGAAAGAGAGTGGTAGCAACCCATCACACAAGTCCCAAATAAGCGGAGTATGATCCGATCTATAATGCAGTTAAGCATATATTGACGACAAAGGGAACAAGTTCAGTAGCTCCGCCAACCCGAGGAAGCAGTCAATCCTCGATTTGGACCTACAGTTCCTCCATATATATCGTACATCAATTGCATCCATGACTTCTAGTTGTGGATCTGAATCTAGGTGGGAAAAATCTCATGAGCCAGGGTCTTGTTCTCCTTGGAGCTGGGGGCGTTCTGAAGAGAGCAGGGACAATAAAATCCCCCATAATGAGCTATGCCACACCAGCGTAGAGCTCCCTAACTTCTCGAAGCTCGACCAAAAGCTCCCCCATTAAAATCGGCTCTGTAGGCCATAGAAGCATGTAAGAAATAAACTAACGTTCACATGGATATCTTGCAGCATCACCAAAAGGATATACATGCCCTTCAATTCCGCAACCAAGGAATAGGACTCCTTCCAAGCCATAACCGAGCTACCACCGCTGCCACTGATTCCTTAGCACGAAACCCAGAAACATTCCCATCGATCCCCATAATCTTTTGAACATCCACTGATCTTCGTCTCCTGAAGTAGTACAATATCACATCCCCACCCGTTAATTAAATACCCAATTAACCTCCGCTTATTTGAGTCCCCTAGACCCCTAACTTTCCATGTTAAAATCTTCATTGCCCAACCTTCTGACCTCCCTTCGTAGGGACCATGCCCACCAGTAGGCAATATCCCTATAGAGCATTAGCCTTCCCTCACCCATCCCAATCGAGACCTATTGTGAAGCTCCCTCCCGAGCCTTCGAACCTCGCACAACCTTATTCCTCTTATGTATTTCTTCACCTTCTACCCACGAAGTATTCCAAATGCGAAGGATCTAGGAAGAGTCGGTGCTTTCACAACAACAAGCTCATCATCAAAGGAAGCCGAAGCCAATGAGGTAGTGGATTCCAGGCAAAGACCCGCCACCCTTGGAAACTCCAAACCTTGCAGACATTCATCATCTCTCTGTATGTGTACCTCTAGCGCCCCTTCCCTGATCGACACTTGCAATGGCCCTGGATCCAAATCACCAACAATTTCTACCATCAAACACAAAACCCACACGCGCCAAGGACATGCAATGGATCATACTCTGACAAGAGATATGCAGAAGCCCTTAAGGGCGAGTTGGGAGCGAAGGGTGGATGGGACGCGGAGGGCTTTTGGGGAGAGTTGGGCTTCTGGGAAGCGAAGGGCGTGGAGACCAAAGGTTCGGGAAGCGAAGGGCGTAGAAGCGAAGGAGCGCCGCGGCACGGTTGGTTATCGTCCTCATGGTGCCGGGCTAGACATGGAGTCTGACGAGGTCGGTGGCGAGTGGGTCCGGGTTTCTCACGCCAAGCCGGGTAAGCGGTGTTTCCGCTGTGACGCTCGTGGTCATATTGCTTCCGCATGCAGTGCTCCCCCCCGATGTTTCCTCTGTGGCAAGCTTGGCCATCGGAGGTCTTCCTGCTGGTCTTCGGCGGTCGTAGCTGGAAGGTCGCACTTGGCTCCACCGATGCGTGGGAGTGCGCAAGGTTTGCATGGGGGTCGCGATTCTCGTTCTTTCGCGCAGGTGTTTGGCGCTGGCGATACATGTGCTGAGGGTCTCTCGGACGCTCCTCTTTCTCCAGGGGGAGCGTTGCATGGCTTCCAGGCGGGAAGCGGTTCGAGAGTCGCGGTGGAGTCTGGTGCTGCGGTCGCCTCGGAGCTGGGGGTGGAAGCCGAGCCCGTGATGATGGTGGGTAAGGTGGCGTTAACGACACCGGTGATGCCTCTGGGGGGGTCGGGGGAAGCTTTCGTAGGTGGCGGCGCGAGGGTGCTTTCGCTACCAGACGTCGGGTCTTCGGAGGAGGGGGTGGTGTGGAGCGGTCGCAAGGGGGGCGGGTGCTTGATCAGAAGGGGAAGGCGCCGGAAGATGGAAGTTTGGGGGGTGGAGCGACCAGGCAGGATCGGCCTCCTCGCTCTCCACCGTGGTGGGGGTCTTGCAGAAGCATGATGATGGGTGGGAGAGCATTCGTGCTGGTACGTTGGACTTCTTGGGCGAAAGTTTTGCTGGGGATTTCGTCATCCTGGATGCGGGTCGATGCTGCGTTCGAGGTCTCTCCCCGGAGCAACGAGAGAACCTTCTTCGTTTCCATGGTTTCGCCGGAGTCAAGTGGCGGAGCTTGCGGGTTTCTGATGGTGGCGCCTCCATGACGGAGGTTTGTGTCGCAGAAGTGAGGGGGTGCCCTTCCTCTCGCGAATGGTCCATGCTCTTTCGAAGGTTATTTCCCGTTGGTGGCAAGTTCTCAAAATTCTTGATGATGGCCTTGCACCTGGTGCTGATTGGAGATGCTCCCTTGTTCTGATTGAAGTTTCTTCAGCCTTCCTTGCCGAGTCGGCAGGCAAGGTTCTCTTTGAGTTGATGTCATTGGGTCGCTGGACCTTCAGGCTTGAGTTCTTTTTTCCTCCGGTGACGGCGGTGCCGGTTCCTCCTCCTCCGGTGGCGGCTTGGCGGGGGTCTTCCTTGGCTTCTCCGGCAGTGCAGGATCCTGCGCTGAGGGGTGACGGCACGTCTTCTTCCTGCCATGTGGCGCCTACCAGGGTTGTTTCCGAAGCGTCGCCATGCATGTCCATCTGCTCACGTGGGAGCGAAGAGGCACCTCGGGTCTTGCAATCGCGCGGTGCAATCCTTGATTTGGTGGCTGTTGATCTTCTCGACAACGATTCGATTCCCCCAGAAAATTCCTTTATGACAGCGGGTCCTTCTCACGTGGACCACTCCACGCACATGTCGTTCATCCCTTGGGACCCACTTGGTACCAGTATTTGGGCTCCTCAGAGGGCCTTTTCGGAGCAGCTTCTAGCGGATGCTCTATCGCTATCGGATCATCTTTCGCTCTCGGAGCGTCTTTCTTGGGGGCCCGATGTCTTGTGTCCTCGGCCTATCAGCTCGGTGCCTTTCTCTTTCGAGATTCATCTGGAAGGTCCGCAATCTCCTCCCTCCCCGCGGTCGCGGCCGCTGGCCTCTTATCCTGATGGTGTTCTTCCTTCGACCGCTGCGGGGAACGCCTTGCTGCTCCCTCCTGTCACTACGGGGTGGTCCCCCTCTTCCGGAATGCGATGATCTTGACTTGCTTGCCGACGGGGTGGCGATGACCCCCTCGGCTGATGATGCTATGGTTGCGGGACTCTCCCCCTCGTCCCGTTATGGTCGGAGCTACTCTCGTAGGCGGCACTTTCGCTCTGATTCCTCTCTCCTATCTTCCTGTCAGTCTTTGCGCGAGGCGGTGGCGGAGGCGGCAGGCCTCTTCCAGCTCGGTGACCGATCCCATGACGGTCTTTGATGACCCCTTTCTGCCTCGTTGCGGCTTTTGGGTTTCTTTTTGGTTTAATGAAGATTTTGTCCTGGAACGTGCGTGGTCTGGGTGACCCTGATCGCCGTCGCATTTTGGGCTCGCGCCTTGTGGAATGGGACTGTGATATTGCTTTCATTCAGGAGTCGAAGCTTTCGGCGTTGGATGATGACGTTTGGAGGTCTTTTGGCGCTGGTCATCTCAATGCTTTCCGTGCTTTGGATGCGACTGGTGCTAGAGGTGGTGCTATTCTGGCTTGGCGCTCGTCGCGTTTTTCTTTTTCTTCCATGAGGATGGCCCGTCACTCCATCTCGGTGGTGTTGAATTGCTGTGTATCGAATACTTGTATGGCGTTTACTTGTGCCTACGCCCCTACTTGTCATATTTCTCGCCGCGAGCTTTGGGAGGATGTACGCGAGGACGCAAATAATTTGGGTGACGTGCCTTGGTTGCTAGGGGGTGACTTCAATGTCACTTTGCATTCGCAGGATCGCCCTCGGGGTCGCGGTGGTCTCGACCTGGGTTCATCGAATTTTATGGATCTTATTAATGATTTGGCTCTTGAACCTCTTGTCCCAAATGACATTTCCTACACGTGGCGGAACAACTCCTCGCGGTCGCGGATCGATCGTTTCTTGGCGAATAACAGTATGATGGATTCCTATCCTTTTTGCGAGGTTACTTCGAGGCCGCGTTCTTTTTCGGATCACAGCCCCATTATTTGGGCGGCTGGCGATGATATTCGGCCTCGTGGCATCTTCCGTTACGAGCGTTCTTGGCTTCTGGAGCCTGGTTTTCGGGACTTGGTTCGGCATCATTGGACTCAGGATTCTTCGACGGGCAGTGCCGCTCGCCGTTTTGATCACAAGCTTTCGTCTCTCAGAAGGCGCTGGCGTCTTTTAAAAAGGAAACTCGCTCTGCTCGCATCGCCACTCGCCTGGCGGCTGACGAGGTGATTTTGCGCTTTGATCGCATTGAGAACGACAGGGACTTGAATCAGGACGAGTTGGTCGTGCGCGCGGATGCTATGGATAAGGTGAACCTTGAGGATCGGAAGCGTTTGGTTGAGTGGCGCCAACGCTCTCGGATGCGGTGGCTGAAGGCGGGTGATGCCAACACCGCGTTTTTTCACAGGATCGCTAGTGGTCGGCGGCGTTCCAACTCTATTTCTTCTTTGCTGATTAATGACGCCCATGTCCAGGGGGAGCGGGACTTGGGTCACGCACTGGTGGCCTATTTTAAGGAGTGGTTCGGGCGCCGGTCTGTGCGTCGGTGGCGTTGGTCGGGTGGTGGGGCTAGCGCGCTCCCTCAGGCGGATGCGATGAGCCTAACTCGACATATATCTATGGAGGAGCTGAAAGAGGCTGTTTGGGCCCTCAACCCCGACGCGCGCCGGGACCCGATGGGTTCCCTGTTTCTTTTTATCGGGAGTTTTGGGATGTGCTTTCTCAGGACGTTTTGGATGTCGCCCGCGATTTTTGTGATGGCAACCACGGGTTTGATAAACTCAATCGGTCCCTTATTGCTCTCATTCCCAAATCTTCGACCGCCAACCGTATTGAGGACTTCCGGCCGATATCCATCTCCAATGCCATCTACCTTATCATTGCTAAGGTTCTTGCTCGGCGCCTGGCACCGCTTCTCGACTCTCTCATCTCGCCTTCTCAAGCGGCCTTTGTTCGGGGGCGGCAAATTAGTGATTGCTATGCGGTGGCGTCGGAAATTATTCACGCGTGGAGCAAGAACGACGTTAGGGGGCTACTTTGGAAGATTGATTTCGCGAAGGCGTACGACTCATTGGATTGGCGTTTTCTTTGGTCTGTTCTGAAGCGGCGCGGCTTTCCCTCGCAGTGGATCTCGTGGGTGCGTCGCTGCGTCTCGACGGCCTCTCTCTCGCTTCTTCTCAACGGCCATCTGGCTGGGGGCTTCTTCCAGCCTCGCTGGGGGATTCGGCAAGGTTGTCCCCTGGCCCCTCTGCTATTCGTCTTGGCCGCCGACGTCTTGCCTTGCATGATTCATAATGTGGCTGCGGCTGGCCTTACCCGTGGGTGCTCTCTTGGACCTTACCATGTACCTATTATTCAATTCGCGGATGATACTATTTGCTTCATCGAGGGCGATGCTTCGAATGTGGCGGGTATGGCTACCACGTTGGAGCTCTTCAGCGAGGCTTCGGGCCTCCTCATTAACTATGCTAAATCCTCTATGGTTCCCTTCTCCACTCCGCAGGATGAGGTTGCGGAGTGTGCGCGGATTTTGGGATGCCCGGCGGGCGCTCTTCCCTTGGATTATTTGGGGCTTCCCTTGACGGTTGGGCGTGCTCGCATGCGTGACTGGCAGGCTGTGGTAGATCGGATGGAATCTCGCTTGGCTGGCTGGCGTGCGGCCCTTCTCTCCCGTGGTGGTCGTTTGGTTCTTCTCAAGTCGGTATTATCTTCGATCCCAATCTATTTCTTCTCTGTGAAAGGAATGCCTAAGGGGATTCGACGGAGGCTGGATTCGTGCTTACGGAGATTTCTTTGGGGGAAGAAGGGGGACGGGAGGAGGGGTGTACATTTGGTTGCCTGGGATGAGGTTACTCGGCCGAAGAAGCAGGGGGGGCTGGCGGTGAGAAGGTTGGAGGTGGTTAATGAAGCCCTTCTACTCAAATGGGTGGCTCGTCTTTGGGGCAGGGAGGATAATTTTATGCTGAATTTTTTGAGGGTGGCGGTGGGGGTTGACCGGCTTTTTGATTTGAATGGCCGACTGACGGGGTCTTCCTCTTCCTTTTCCCGTGATATCGTCAATACCCTTTCTCGTAATCGATCCCTTTTTGGCATTAAGGTGGGGGATGGGTCTTTGATCCGTTTTTGGGGTGACGATTGGACCGGTAGGGGTCCTCTTCAGGAGTTATTTCCACGCCTATTCGCGCTGGTGGCGGATAAGGATGCTAATGTTGCCTCCTGCTGGGATGGTGCTTCTTGGGGCCCCAGGTTCGTGGCTAATCTCTCTGACCATATGCAGGTGGATTTCATGGCCCTACTTGCTATTCTCGCGGGCGCGCCCTCGCCCTCGGTCGGCCGCGATCATCTGTCTTGGAAGGACGACACTTTCTCCACCCGTGCGGCTTACCTGGCTATTCTTCCTCCTCTGGCTGCGGCTGATGCTCCACTTTTTCGGGATTGTCAATTCTTTTGGGGCCTCAGGGTTCCCGAACGAATCGGCATTTTTCTGTGGCTCTTTCGTCGTGGGCGTCTGCTGACTCGTAGCCGGTGTGCCTTGCTATTTCCGAACGTCTCTTCTATCTGTGGCCTTTGTGATTTGGAGACAGAGACTATCGACCATCTATTTTTTCGATGTGGCAAAACCCATGACATCTGGGCTGATATGGACTGGCTAGACGTGTCGAATTCTTCATCTTTCTGTGAGAGCTTGGTTAGCTCTCGGGCCAGGGCGAGGACGGACCTGCTTACATCTATTGCTCGGCTTTGGTGCATATGGAATGGTAGAAATGAAGCCCTTTTTGCTCGTCAGAGGTTCTACTCCGAAAACGTGCTCATTTCGGCATCTCGTTTACTTCGCGACTGGTCCGATGTTTAGGGGATCTTTGCTGTAATGGGGGTATCTGATATCGATACCTTCTGTTCTTGCTCTTGTTTTTCTACTGTACGCATACCGACTGTAAGTTATCTCTTAACTTTTTAATAAATTGGGGCGAGCACCTTCGAGTGTGTCCCCCGCTTTTGAGCGTCAAAAAAAAAACATAGAACTTAGGTCTCTCTTGACTCCAAAGAGGGCTCCAGTTCTTCAACAAAATGTGTCAGACCCTCCAAGGTCTGACTATTCACATCTACGCCCTTAAAAAATAAATATATGTGAACCCTAATTACCAACCAAAGAAGCTTCGAAGGACGCTCCATCAAATCTCGAAATGCCTAACCATCACTACTCCATGATCCTTACCGAGTTTGAATTTGAAAATCTTGGAAGATCGACCCAAACCAAAACTCATTGTGGTCTCCGCTCCCTTTAAAGCACCACCATTCCCCTCCACTAATGGTGTTTCCAATGAAGTCTCAATGTTGGATCCGACCGACTCCTCCCCATCAAAGTTGTCGGCCACTCTCACAAAATCCCCCTCTGAGGAAAAAACACCTATCGAACCCCCATTCAACAACAAAAGTGGAGGAGGAGGGACCACCTGCACCAAACACTTGATGATAGCACGACCCACCTCTAACATGTGCATGAACTCCATTGGTATTAGTTTTGTTCCAAGGAAGGAGGCCAGCGTCATCTCCATGTTAGTACCCGCACACCATCCATCCAAAAGCACCTCTGCAACCAAACACCACTCCTGCAGTGCTGGCCGCAAGCCTTTCACAGTCCTTGATAAAAAAGGAACACCAAAATATGAAGGTTCATATGCTCCAATCTCTTCTATTTATCATCCGTGAATGGCAGCCTTCTACAGCGAATCCTCCCCTTTGGCCCCAATACTCGAGAGTAGCATCGTCGACTACTTCGGCGATATCCCTCGTGCACATATGAGACCTTCATAAAAAGGGACGAGATCTCCCAAAAACAAACCCCCCAGTGCACTCGTGACTTCGGCCAAGATCTCTTTTAGGTTCCCTCCTTCCTTCCAAATCACTCCAATCAGCATCTCCAGAGGCTGCGCAGTCGAGGCGTCCTTCACCACTGCTGCAAAGGACACCCCCTCACATATCCTTGTTGCAACTCTCCAAACAACAGGCACAGGATGCTGCTCCAATATTGGAGACGACTTCTTCTGAAACCAATTCTAAAGAAGATGACCTCTCCTATGGCAGCCAAAGCACAACGGTGGCAGGGAACAAACCCACGCCCTGTGACCACGCAAGTTGCATCTGAAACATCCCGGCCCCTGCTTCCGATGAGAGACTAGTCGCTAGCCTGCCTCGATCTTCCTCTCCACAGACCTCCCTCTCCGCATCTCCTCCATTTTAAATTATTGTAGCAAATCCCTCTGTTTTTTTAAACCTAGCTCATGCCTCATGAGCCAAAGAAAGACTTTGATGTGTGTAGGTGTCTTTCGGTGCCACAAAAATCAGTTGTCTAGGATCAGTTCTTCTGCTTCAGGTAACATTAATAAAAGAATCAATAAGAAGAATGTAGCATGAAGCATGAAAAGAAAAGATCAAGACTGTAAATTAGAATGCATATATATGAGTGTGTGCATGTGGATGTGCATGATACAACTTCATACAGACAACCCTTTGTGACTTCTCTCCTAAGGCATCCTCTATATCCTCAAGTCAAGAGTAGAGTTCCACATAAATTCATGATTTGATATTGTTCTTTGATTTTGCATATTATATTTTTTATTTTCCATAACATGAACAGATCTTTGTCAAGCAAACATTATGGACAACAACAGAGTGGCATCATAGTTTTTAAAAGTAAGCAGTTTGTTAATGACGAAGTCAAAGGAATGAGACCCATCCCTAACATATTTTTTAAAGAAGATAGAAATAGAAGCTTAAAGAGGGCCTACACATGGTTTGACTCTGTGGACCATTGAATAGAAGCTCGGAAAGATGACAATTGAATGATGTAAAACGATATTGTGGCCATCATTCTCTATTTCTAGGAGGCAATTGAAAAACTGGAATTTTCAAATTAAAGGGCTCACAACATATTCTTTGGGGAGCATTTCAAGAGTCTAATTACAGAGCTCTACGTAGTACTTACCACTTTCATACATGGTGGCATTGGAATTTGGATCGATCAAGAAAGGAAACCTGCAAAAGGCCACGAAAGTCAGCATGTAATGCTTTCGTAGTTCAAGATTTATATTCTTGAAGTAATATTACAAATGTGAAAGAATAACTTACTGCTCTTTGCCTCCCCAATTCCTGACGATTCCCCTGTGTCTTAAAGAACCCTTTGGACAAGGATAGACCTGCACAGATCCTTTAAATCACCTTTTTTTTCTCAAAGACAACTGTGATAAAAGGAAAATGAGAATAAGAACACCAAACATTTCTTAAATTTTATGTTGGAGCCGGAGTATGTGACAACAATATTTCAATGTCGTATGCGACAAGTGATAACCATGCGTTAATAGTGATTCAGTGCTTCCTGATGTGATGGAATAAAGGAATGTAATTAAAATCTAAGAAGACGTCCACACATAATGTCACCTCTACAGAAAGATCCAGTTCGGTAATTGCTTCTCGCACTCTTCTACAGAAAGGGCATGCCTCTGTTAATGAAAAAACATAGCCAGTATGGATGATTAAACTAACTTAAGATGCATGTTAATTTTAAATATAAGAAATAGTATTTGTTGACACAAAATATAGGCCTTTAAGTTGCACGCATGTTGGACGAGTTAAAATCAAACTTGATGCAGTGTCACTGTAATACAGAATTCAGTGACAACTATTAGTTTGTAAATTTCCAGGATAACAAATATCAACGAACTCATTTAAACTAGTTTAATTGCTCATACACAATGCCACGAATGGTTAAGATCTTGATATCAGTTACATCAATAAAGTAAATAATGAATTGATGAGAACTCCATATAAATGGATGAATTCTAGGATATATGGACTGGTGCAGGTAGCTACAGGTACAAAATATTCAAGAGAAGAAGTGTACCAAATTCATAGAGTTGCAACAGCATGCGAGGGTTTTCTTGAAATGGTTTGCTTTGGGAAAGTCCTGCTAAAGTTTCCGAGCCCCAGGGAAATCTTGCAAAGCTAGATAGCGATGATGTTGCGCCCTTATCAAAACAAAAAACTACCAGATGAGAAGAAAAAGCTGCCAAATAAGAAGTAACAAAGTTAATCCAAGCGGCAACACACTACATATAAACCGGTATTTCACAATTGTCAGAAAATATGAACGCGGAAGCATATCAGAGAATAAATGATAAAACAATATTGAACACGGGATTTTAATGCGGAACCCTACTCCATAAGGAGCGGGATGAAACCACGGAAGAATGCCTCAAAGGGATGATCATTCATAGAACCTTCTCACTGGATACAGGAGGTCTGGGGCTTCGTATATATCCACAGACCCTCCAAGTCCCACCACTGGTAGATGTGGGACTAGCCTCTAGATGAGGTAAATGGATCTTGGAAGAATCCATTTACCCATCTTACATATGAATGATGCATACTCTAACACTCCCCCTCAAGCTGGAGCATGCAATGCTCAGCTTGGACAAACAGAAAGAAATCTCAAACTTACACTACAGGACACTACGGACAATATCAACTCAACGCACAACTGTCGGCTGCTGTCGAGGATGTTGCTTCTCATGTCGTGCAGGTGAGGAGGACGAACGGGCTGGAGTGTGAGTCAAACTGAATCTCCTCGTCGGATAGCATATGCTTTGTACTGTGTCTGTCAAAGTCACTGCAACTAGAAATGAGTCTCCTCGTAGGAATCCATGGTTGCTGGAGAATGGAGTTAAAAAAGTCTGCTCGTTGGAGAATTGGGTCTCTCTCATACTGGATCAGAGAATGGGATCTCTACTCTGGAGTCCCTATGAAACCACATGAAAATCCTACCCCACATGGCACAGGGAATGAGATCTCTACTCCGGAGTCCCCTATGGAACACATGAAAACTCTGACCATAAACAAAGATGGGGACCACAAACAATGATGGCAAACATGTGCACATCTGACTGAGGACTCTGAATCTGACCGTCGAGTCTGAAACCTGAACAGTAGAGTCTGAACAACCGCCTGGTCTGGAATCAGACATCTGAAAAGGAACAAACTTGTGACTCTATACAATACTCCCCCTTTCTCCCATACTTTTCGGAAAACAAAGGCATCGACAAAGTTGGGAGAAGACAAGAAGATATAGGAAGAAACATAAATCACATAAGCTGATCTCTTTTTTTCGGCTTTTCTGCTCACATTTTTTTAATTCATTTTCATTTTTTTGAGTTGTTTCAATAAAAAAATTACGGCTTTTCACTTCTTTTGTCGCGTATGGTTTTTTCGTACGCACCATTTTCAAAAAAAAATCTCATTTTTTCAAACTCTCAGCCCAATTTTGAGCCTACATCTCTCCTTTTTTTTTAAATGGACCTCTCTTTTTTTAACTGACGGCCACTTAGGCCCATAAGAGCCCCCCTCCTTCCTTTCTTTTTCTCTGCTGCCAAAAAGAAAAACAAATCATTTTTTTAAATGATGGCCCCATTTTCTCTCTCTCTCTCTCTTTTCATAGCAACCCACTTTCGTCCTTATTTAGGATTCCCACTTGGGAACCCTTCTCTTCGATACACGTCGCCACTAGGGTTCCCCTGTTGGGAACCCATTCTTGACACGATGCAGCCAGGAGGATCTTGCTTGGAAGTCGGAGGGGTGGCGATGTCGCATGGAATCTATGATGTAACACCACTGCTTGCGAAGGATGTCTCACCTGTAGCGAAGCCGTGCCACCACCTGCAGTAGGAGCTCCATCTGGAGATGGGGCTGGCGATGGAGGAGCTCGTCGCACGAAGAAGGTGCCGCCTCTTGGAATGGGAGGGTCGCTGGAGAGATGTGCTGCTAATCGGCCCCCCCTGGAGATGCGGTGTGGCCTGGAGATAGACGAGAGGTTGGAGGCTGTTGCGCGTCACCTGGGGGCGAGATCAAGAGGGGGGTTGTGGAGGCTTTGTGCGAGCACGAGCACTGCCGGTGTTCTCGTGCTGCCTAGAAATGGGGCCCCTGCTCCCTTGTCGCCGCCTGGATGGGGGCCCCTGTTGTCTCGTCGCCGCTTTGATGGGATCTGGAGCTTGATGCGCCGCCATAGGTGGTTGGCGATCCAAGCTCCGCCTGAGCATCGAGAAGAGCCACTGCCATATACGAGCGAGAACGCCTCGGTGCCCTTCTTCTTCTTCGAGCATAATGCTAGGGTTCCAGTCAGGAACCCATCACCTAGACTTTGAAGGATTTGTGTCGCCTCCTGTAGGATCTTGAGAGGATGGAGTTGCACAGCCATGTGTTTCTCCTCTTTCTTCTCACATAACAGCCTGAAGATGCGGCCTGCACGACAGGGGGGAGATGCAGACTGTGTGCAAAGCCCTAATCTTAATTCTCCCGTTGTGGCTATGACGAGCCACATGCTTTGTTGTAGTGGTGGAGATCTGCCGCCGATGCATGATCTTTCTGGAAATTGAATCGAATCCCTCGAACAAGAAGAAGAAAAAATATGGCAATGATTTTCAGATCTTGAATGTACAATAATGGGTTTTTAATAACAAATCACCAAGATCAAATCATTGAGGTTTAACAAAACCCTAGAACCAAATCTCAAAAAATAAAGAACGTAAAATCCTCGAGAATTGAACCCACTCTGATACCATGTTAGAAAATATGAATGATGAAGCGTATCAGAGAATAAATGATAAAACAATATTGAACATGGGATTTTAACATGGAACCCTACTCCATAAGGAGTGGGATGAAACAACGGGAGAACGCCTCAAAGGCTGATCGTTCATTGAACTTTCTCATTGGATACAGGAGGTTTGGAGCTTCTTATATAGCCTTCACGGACCCTCCAAGTCCCACCACTGGTAGATGTGGGACTAAACTCTGGATGAGGTAAATGGATCTTGGAAGGATCCATTTACCCATCTTACATATGAATGACGCATACTCTAACTACAACAAAAGAAAGGCAATGGAAAAACCTTGTGGAAAAAGAGATGGAATGTTTCTATAATATGAAGGAGTGCCTCAAGATTAGGGTTACAACAAAGAGTCATCACTCATAGGTAAAAGCAACTATACCCCCAAAGGGGATTACAACAAGGTTTGAACTAGGTAGTCTGTAGGTGTTCATTACTTTGTCATTGAAAAACAGAAAGTGCTTCAGGTGTTTCCTCAAAGAGTTGAGATTGCTTCCGTAGATGGTGCATTCAAGGTGTTCGCAGAAATGTTTGATATCTCAGATTTCTGTATTGAGGACTACAATACTAAGTTGGTCACTAACGATATTAATTTTCCAGTGCCATCTCCTATAATTTTTGGGAACAAAAACTGCAGAGAAAAATGTATGGTGTTGGGAAAAATGAGAGAGTTATTATTGCAAGGAACCATAGGCTCTCTTATATAGAGAGTGTTAGAAAATCGGAAGCGGAAGCGTAACATGGAAAAGATAAATAACAAGAAGAAAGAACATAGCGGGATTTTACGTGGAACCCTACTCCGTGAGGAGCGGGATGAAACCACGGGAGTAGCCCTCAACGGGGCGTAATATGCATTGCACTTTCTCAATGAGTACAGGAGGTATGGGGCTCTTTATATAGCCTCTCCAGAGCCTCCAAGTCCCACCACTGGACGATGTGGGACTAAACACTGGATGGGGTAAATGGATCTCCTCCAGGATCCATTTACCCTGTTACAACTCAATGGGCGCACACAACTATATACTCTAACACTCCCCCTCAAGCTGGAGCATGCAATGCTCAGCTTGGACAAACAGACTAAAAACTCAACTCAATGCTACAGGACACTACGGACAATATCAACCCAATGCGTACATTGCTGCAGTCGAGGACGTTGCTTCTCATGCCGTGTAGGTGAGGAGGACGAACGGGCTGGAGTGTGAGTCAATTGAAGACTCGGAACTTGACCATCGAGTCTGAACTTGCGCCTGAAGTCTCCTCGTCGGAGAACTGGGTCTCTCCCATCTGGCTCAGAGAATGGTGCACTGCTCTGGTGTACCTATGATACCACATGAAAACCCTTGCCCTCAATGGCATAGGGAATGGTCCTCTGCTCTGGAGTCCCTATGGCTCACATGAAAACTCTGGCCTGACAACAAGAAGAATGATGGGGTGCCTCGGCGATGGGGCTTCTTTCCGCTTTTGGACTTCGGACTGGTCTGGTAAGGGAGTATTCAGAAACCTTTTCCCGCGCCTTTTTGCGCTGGCAAGGGACAAATTCGCTTCGGTGGGTTCTTGCTGGAGCAACGGTTCGTGGTGCCCGATATTGGTCGACTCTCTATCAGCTCAGCGGATTTCGGACTTCAGCTCTCTGATGTCCTTGCTCGTTGATGCCCCAACTCCAACGGGTGGTCCTGACCACTTCATTTGGGGTGCGGGGTCCTTCTCATCAAGGAAAGCATACCACGCTCTTCTCCCCGCCGTCGTTCGTCCGGAGGCCTCTCTTATTGATCATTGCAACCTCATCTGGGGTCTCAGGCTTCCGGAAAGGATTGGTATTTTCTTGTGGATCCTTAGGCGGGGTCGTCTTCTTACTCGCGACCGTATGATATCTCTTTTCCCTCACATCTCCAGTCTTTGTGGGCTGTGCGCCTCGGTTTCGGAGTCGACCGACCACCTCTTTCTTCACTGCGAATGTGTTCGGTCCGTATGGGATGACATTGCCTGGGTAAATCTCTCGTCCATGGAATCTTTTTGGGCTAGCCTTGCGGCTGCTGCGCCTCGTCCGAGATCGGAGAAACTAATCCCCTTTGCGCGTTTATGGAGTATCTGGATGGGAAGAAACAAAGCTATCTTCGCGGGTCGGCGATTCTATATCGAAAATATCATCATCGACGCAAATCGCTTTTGTTTGGACTGGTCCTTGTTGTAACTGTTTGTATTTATGGGCCTCTGATATCACTATTGATATCGGCTCGCCTATCTTCTCTTCCCTTTTCCCGCTGTAAGTATCTTTTTTCATAAACCTAAATAATATGGGGCGAACACCTACGGGTGTCTCCCCCTCTTTGGAGTGTCAAAAAAAAAAAAAAAAAAGAATGATGGGGACCTCTGACAACTGATGGCAACATATGCTCATCTGACGATGACCGCACACTCGTGCGTGTCTGAAACTGGACTCGGAAGACAATCATCGAGTCTGAATAACTGCGCCTCAAACTGGGACTGCGCATGACAAATCTTCATCTGAAAAACATGTAGAGTCTGGAAATTCTGAATGGTCTGAAGACTGGCATCTGCATCTGAATCTGGATCATGAAGAGACCTGTGACTCTACATATACTCCCCCTTTCTCCCATACTTGTCGGAAAATGAACATCGACAAAGTTGGGAGAAGACATGATAGAAGGGGAAAACAAAACATACCTGCGGCTTTTCATTTTTTTTTTTTTAATAAAGCCGTCACTCTTTTTTTTTTAACACAATTTTTTTTTTAAATAAGCCGTCACATTTTTTTTTACAGCTTTCATTTTTTTCTTTTCTCTCTCTCTCTCTCTTTTTTTTTTAATGAAAATACTTGCGTACGGCTTTTTTCACATGTACGCGCCTTTTCTTTGAGAATTCAATTTTCTCTCTCTCTCTCTCTCTCTCTCTCTTTTCCAGCGACCCCTCTCATTTTTTTTTGTAAACATTTTCTGGCCCGCTTGGGCTCTCCAATGGCCCCATATTTTTTTTTACAGGCCTTCCTTTACAGCCTGTTTTTTTTTTAACGCACGCCCCCTTGGGCTCTAAAAACTGCAACAACAAATTTTTACCCAAAACCCTTAAAAAAAAATCTCAATCGGGCTCCCTTTCGTCGCTAGTCTCACGGACCCTTTTTTTTTTACCCAAAACCACCCGCACAACATTTTTTTTGTTTTAAAGACGGGGCCCAACACCTTAGGGTTTTCAACGGGGAACCCATCTCTCGACAGCAAAGGGGCCGCGCCACTGCTGCGGGTTTCTTGCCGCCGCCGCTGAGGTTGGTCGATCGGAGGGAGCCGCGGCCTGGAGGCGCGCGCGCGGAGGAGGAAGGGGTCCGCACCGCCTGCTTGGTATGCTTTGCGAGGAGAGAGGATGCGGGGGCGCCGCCAAGGCTGGGGAGGGAAGCCGCCTGCGAGGAGATGATGCCGTTTTGGGGGGGTGCCGCCTGCGCGTGATGCACCAGGAGGGAGCTTCTTCGCGCCGCCTGCGTGATGGAGAAGGAGGATGCACACTTGATCTGCCGCATCGGCCTTCCTTGAATACATGAGGCTCCGCCTGGAGCACCGCCTTGCGTGAGATGGAGAAACTCCCCGCCAGGCACCGCTGAACATTCGGCCAGGTCTCCTGTGCGTGGGAGATGGAGGCCTGCGCGAGGCGATTGCCGCACAAATGAGTACCCTTGATGAGGATGCAAGGCCGATGGAAAATCTGGAGATGCACGATGCGACGACCAGCCTGGCTTTGATGATTCTTGAACCACTAAAACACACGCGCCTGGGTGTTGCTGCCTCTTGCGCAACAGAGATGCGGCCTGGACTCTTTTATAGGGTTTCAGAAAATCTCAAACATGAACATGAACAGATCTCCGTCGATCTGAATGAAGACGGAGATTTCCAGAACCGAACAACGGATCTTCAACTTAAAAAAAAAACGAACCTCGAACATAAAAAAATATGAAATCCTCAAGAATCGACCCGCTCTGATACCATGTTAGAAAATCGGAAGCGGAAGCGTAACATGGAAAAGATAAATAACAAGAAGAAAGAACATAGCGGGATTTTACGTGGAACCCTACTCCGTGAGGAGCGGGATGAAACCACGGGAGTAGCCCTCAACGGGGCGTAATATGCATTGCACTTTCTCAATGAGTACAGGAGGTCTAGGGCTCTTTATATAGCCTCTCCAGAGCCTCCAAGTCCCACCACTGGACGATGTGGGACTAAACACTGGATGGGGTAAATGGATCTCCTCCAGGATCCATTTACCCTGTTACAACTCAATGGGCGCACACAACTATATACTCTAACAGAGAGACCTATGGGTAACTTACATAAGAATGACGGAAGAAAAGAAGAATAGAAAAATAAACATAAAACATAAACATATCTCTACACTCCCCCTCAAGATGGAACATAGATATCAATCATGCTCAGCTTGGATGAATACTTCTGGAATGGTCCTCTGCGAAATGCCTTGGTGTGTCGTTAGATCTACAGCAGAGTTGACATGAGAAATTAAGATGAAGCCTTTCTGAACCATGTCTCGTATACAGTGGCAGTCAACTTTAATATGTTTCGTCCTTTAATGAAATGAAGGATTATTTGCTATAAACGGAGCAGTCCGATTATCATTTTTCAGTGACATGGGAAGATGCACATCTTTGTGTAGATATGCAAGTACTGCTCGAATCCACATCATTTATGTACTTGCTTATGCCATAGCTCTATACTCGGATTCAGCACTAGATATGGCCACCACAGTCTGTTTGTTATTTTTCCAAGAAACAATTGAATCTCCAACAAATATAGCAAAGCCTGACGTGGACTTTCTGTCCTTAGGGCATCCTGCATAGTTTGCATCTGCACAAGCTGAAATAGTAATATCTCCACCTTTTCTGAATAACAACCCTGCACCTGGAGATGATTTTAGATACCTTAGTATCATATGTGTCTTGTCCATATGTACTTGACACGGTTGTTCCATGAACTGACTAACCAACTGACTGCAAAGGAGATGTCGGGTATAGTAATGGCCACATAGAGAAGCTTTCCCACTAGCTCTCTATATCTCCTCTTGTCTACCTCATCTGTATCGTCATCATACAGTCTCATGCTTGGATCCATAGGTGTAGTAGCAGGTCGACATCCAAGCATGCATGTCTCACTTAACATGTCGGTGACATACTTTCTTTGGGTCATCACAAGGCCCTGTTGAATCCTGGCAAACTCTAACCCCAGAAAGTATCTTAGGGTGTCAGGATCTTTGGTGACGAAATGTTTACCCAAAAATTCTTTTGCCCTTTTTATTCCTTGAATATCATCTCCTGTAACCAGTATATCATTAACATATACCATAATAACCATTGAACCTCTGGAGGTTTTTTATACAAAAAGAGAATGATTTGCATTCATCTTCTGAACCCCTGCTTCTCAAACATGTCTAAGAGCTTCTGAAAACAAGCTCTTGGGCTCTGTTTAAGGCCATATATTGCCTTATGGAGTCTACATACCTGTTGACACTCCCCCTCAGCAGCAAACCCTAGAGGTTGCTGCATGTAGACCTTTTCCTGAAGATGACCATACAAGAAAGCATTTTTAACATTAAGCTAGAATAAAGGCCAATCACGTACCGCTGCAACGGCGAGGAGAACCTGTAGGGTAGAATGTCGAGCAACAGGAGAGAATGTGTCCAGGTAATCAACCCCATACGTTTGAGTAAAATCATGTGCAACAAGTCTAGGCTTGTATCTATCAAGGCTCCCATGTACATGATATTTCACCGTAAATACCCACTTGTAGCTCACAATAGATGACCCGCTAGGGGCAGGTACCAAGGTCCAAGTACCTCGAGACTGTAAAACAACCATCTCCTCCGGCATGGTTTTGTGCCACTGACTATCTTCTAATGCCTCTTGATAATTCCATGGGATATACATAGTAGACAGTGCAACAACAAATCGCCTGAATTCACATGTAAGTCGATCGAACGATACTTGAGAAGCAATAGGATATGATGCACAAGAGCGCTTCTACTTCTGAAATGGGCACATCAAGATTACCGGTCGTATCCCCAATAGTCTCATGTACTGCATCCAGTTGAGATACTTCTCCAAATTCATCGTTAGAAAAATTAAATTCAGAACATACCTCAGGCTTGTTGGATGACATGCTATGAACATGAGCAGGAGGAGACCGTCGACTGCAGTGAAGTAGTAACGGTGGAATTGGGATAATAGGTTGAGGAACTGGAGATGATGT
Source organism: Ottelia alismoides (assembly GCA_037367405.1). Taxonomy (NCBI): domain Eukaryota; kingdom Viridiplantae; phylum Streptophyta; class Magnoliopsida; order Alismatales; family Hydrocharitaceae; genus Ottelia; species Ottelia alismoides. Next base: position 99,103 of record JAZKJV010000312.1, read on the forward strand.
TAGTGAGTGTAGTGGAGGAGGTGGCGGTGAGGATGGTGGTGAAGATGGAGGCGGAGATGGGATGCGATTTTCAGTATCAGAGTCTGAAGGAGTTAAGCGATCACCTGTTGGAGAGAAATACACTATGGACTCAAAAAATGTGACATCTGCGTTGATATAATATTTTCTGTACACGGGATCATAACATCTATATCCCTTTTGAGTCCTAGAATATCCCACAAACACACATGTGACAGCTCTAGGAGAGAACTTGTCAACTCTAGGAGAAAAGTTGTGGACAAAGGCAACACTTCCAAACACACGAGGACGTATAGTAAACAACTCCTCTGGGAATACAATTGAGAAGGGAACTTTTTCTCCTAGGACAGAAGACGGCATTCGATTAATAAGGTACATGCAGTAAGAACGGCATCCCCCCAGAACGAGTGAGGAGTATGACTTTGTATAAGAAGAGTATAAGCAACATCAAGAATATGGAGATGTTTTCTTTCAGCAACCCCATTTTTTGAGACATGTAAGCACATGTTCTGTGGTGAATTATACCATGAGAAGAGAAGTGCTGAGTAAGATCACGAGTACAAAATTCTAGAGCATTGTCATTCCTCACAATCTTGACATTGAAAGAAAAAACATTGCATACTTCATTAAGAAAGGTTTTAATCAAATACTCAGCCTCAGATTTATTTTTCATCTAAACACCCATGACAAACGAGAAAAATCATTCACATCAACGAAATGAAAAGGTGCCCTTGGTGATCAGGAATCCGACTTGGATCCCAAATGTCAACATGGAACAACTCAAACGAAGAATGCCTGCTCCGACTCTGATGACTACGAAAGACATATCGGTGAACGGAGATGCAAGGGAGTAGACTGAGTTGATAATCTAACGGAAGGAGTTTGAACCAATCTGTAAAGGCCTCCCTGCTCACGACCACAACCAATCACCTTGTCAGTTAGAATGTCCTTAAAAATAAGAGAGTAATTTGACTGATAGACAACAAGTTCATAGAGAAATCTGTCGCATGTAACACATTCTACAGACGTATGGATGGTGTCAAACCACTTTCTCCCTGTCCTGTGATTGAGGAATGAGTCCCATCAGCTATGATAACAGTTTGTCCAGGAGAAATCTGCTTATATGCAGTAAGTGTATCTCTATTACCACACAAGTGTTGTGTTGCCCCGGAATCCATAATCCACTCTATAGTATCAAGGCCACGACAAGAAGTAGATGCAATAATACTACCTGAATTGCTGGCTCCAGCGGAGGCTGCCACGTCATGACTTGATGTATTACAAGAACTGACATGTGGCATAATATCCCTCAGAAGGGAAATAAGATCATCATATCGTTGCTCAGAAGATAATAAGTTGGAGCTGAACCCCTATTATGCAACACATGTAGATGTTGGAAATCCATGCTTGTAATAGCATGTGTCCTCCGTATTTACAGACCGATGACAGAAGGTGCAAGATAACGGGACTGAGAAGCACCTCCCCTTCCGTGGGAGGTCGTTATAGCAGACGAATTCGTCATTGAAGCAGGGGATGACGCATTAATCCAGCTCAATCTACGAAAGGCTTCCTCCATGGGAGGAATAGCAGCATCTGCCAAGATCTGTGAAGATGCAGCCTCATCCAAGAAAACACCAACCATTGTGGCATTCCGATATGTCTTCTGTTGTTCAGGAGTCATTGTGAGAGGCATAAAACTGTGAAGCTTTTCAAACATCCCTCGGAGGGCTGTGTAATACGCATGAAGAGGCCGTCCATTCTGCTTTATGCTAAAAATGTCATGCTGAAGTTGTAGGATCTTCATCCCATTCTTTGCCTGTGAATACGTTGCGGCAAGAATATCCCGCATTGCCTTCGCAATGGGGTTGATGTAGAACATCATTGACTATCTTTGGTGTTAATGTACCAGATAGCTTAGGGTCTCCTCCTGGTGAGCTGCCTATTGACTTTCGGAGGCGGAGGCGATCGACTGCGGCCGTGTCTTGGGGTCTCCTCCTGGTGAGCTGCCTATCGACTACCTTGGTATGCCGTTAGTGGTGGAGAGGGCCAGGCTCAGGGACTGGCTTGTGGTTGTCGAGAGGGTTGAGAAGCGTCTGGCTGGATGGCGGTCGACCCTGCTCTCGAAGGGGGGACGGCTTATCCTTCTCAAGGCGGTGCTCTCCTCAATCCCGGTTTATTTCTTATCGAATCGTCGGATGCTGGTGGGGATTCGCACCCGTCTTGAAAAGTTTATGCGAAGATTTCTGTGGGGAAAGAATGGAGAGGCAGGGGGAGGGGTGCATTTGGTAGGGTGGGATGAGGTCACGAGGCGCAAACAAGAAGGTGGTCTGGGCGTGCGGAGGTTGGAGCTCATTAATGATGCATTCCTTCTCAAGTAGGCGAACATGATTTGGGGCTCAGGTGAGGACTTCTATACCAGCATCTTGCGGGAGATTCACGGGGCGAGCGGGGCGCGGGAGGCGCCGGATGGTGTGGTCGGAACCCAGACTCCGTTTTGGCGGGGGGTGCTGGAGGTGTTTGAGAGGAATCGGTCGTTATTTGTACCTGTTGTGGGGAATGACGAGTCTTTTAGATTTTGGAAAGATGATCGGACGGGAAGGGGGATCCTCAGTGTGCGTTTCCCTCGTTTATTTGCACTGGCGGCTGATAAAGATGCCAGAGTCGCATCTTGTTGGGCGGATGGATGTTGGCTCCCGCCTTTCCTTGCCAATTTTTCGGATCAGAGGCTTGAGGATTTTCTTGCCCTTATGGACGCCATCGGGGACGCAGGGAGACCCAATGGTGGTCGTGACCATTGGGCCTGGCGGGGTGGCCCTTTCTCGACTCGGAAAGCTTATGGGGCGATTTCGAGACCCCCGCCTGCGCGGTCGGACATGCTGGTGCGTGATTGTGGGTTCTTCTGGGGACTAAAGCTCCCCGAACGCCTTGGTTTGTTCCTTTGGTTATTCCGCAGGCAAAGGCTGATTACGAGGGATCGGTGCGCAAGGCTTCTGGTCAATAACTCTAATAGATGTGTTTTATGTGATTTAGCGGTGGAGACCATTAATCATCTCTTCTTCGTTTGCCCTAGGGTCAGAGGGGTTTGGCAGGATGCGGATGTAGATTGGGTGTGCACGACTGACTTGACGGCCTTTTGTGATTCGATAGTGAACAATAGAAACAGGGAGAGAAGGGACATCCTGCGTCCCATAGCGAGGTTGTGGTCGATCTGGCTGGGGAGGAATGAAGCCCTCTTCTCGGGGCAACGCTTCTACAAGGAGAACGTTCTCATACATTGTGTGAGATTAGTAGATGAGTGGGTTTTGGCCTAGACCCCTGTTTGGCTTTTTGTGGGGGTTATGGCGTCTACTGTAAGGCCTTTGTTTTTTTCTGTGTACTTCTTTTCGTAATTTTTTTCCTTTCTTAATTTATTGGAGCGAACACCGTTGAGTGTCTCCCCATTTTTTTGGTGGCTCAAAAAATGTACCAGATAGCCAGACATGTGAATAAGCATCATCTGCCTCCCAGGAGGCATGTGCCCATGTCTTCTCCACCGGCTCATCTTCGGTAAGAACGTGATTCTTACCCTTAGACTTCATAAGGCTCATGAACTGCATGACCCCTAGCTCGTAGTTTGACTCGTCCATCTTGACTATCGGTGTTGGCCCACGGAAGGCGCCTGTGGCAGGGATATCAATTTTACTTTCTGACATGTTGCTGGTTGGAGAAGACATGGATGTAGACTAGGAAAACTTTTGTCTACACATACATAATGATATTTGGTTGCATGTGTAGACTCAAGCAACCAATCCCATCAACCATGAGTCGAAGGTTGCAGTAGATATAGAGAGAGGGGTGCGAAGAGGCACCCTAAGAAGAACGGTGCAGTGACGACACCCTAAGGAGAAGGGTGTGGTGACGGCTCGGTGACACCCTAAAGAGAGAGAAGGGGCGGTGCCCCCCCAAAGGAGATATGTGTGAAGGTACCCCAAAGAGGGAGGTGCGGCGGCGCACCTTAGAGAGAGGGGTGGTGGCCCCATAAAGGAGAGAGGTACGGCGGCACCCCAAAGAGGGAGGTGCGGTGGCGCACCTTAGAGAGAGGGGTGGTTGCCCCATAAAGGAGAGAGGTACGGCAGCACCCCGAGAAGGGAGGTGCGGCGACGCACCTTAGAGAGAGAGGGCGACAACAACAGTGGGGTTAGGGTTTGTGGGTATGAGAGCTCTAGTCTAGGACCGCCGCTCTGATACCATATAGGAAAAATGAGAGAGTTATTATTCCAAAGAACCCTAGGCTCTCTTATATAGAGGAGAGACCTACGGGTAAATTACATAAGACTGACAGAAGAAAAGAAGAATACAAAAACAAACATAAAACATAAGCATATCTCTAGATATGGCTTGTTTATTCAGAGGTCAGAGGTCATATGACTCTTTTATATAGAGGAGAAACCTCAAACCTTAGAGGGCAAATAATCAATGAGAAAAAATACATAGAGATGAAATAACAAATATATAAATACTATTTCCTATAACATCCCCCTCAAGTTGAAGCATATATATCGATTACGCTCAACTTGGAAGAACACTTCTTGAATGTCCTCTTGGTTAGAGTCTTAGTGAATATGCATGCGATTTGTTCCCCTAAGTTAATGTAGGAACTGGGAAGTAGAGATGAAGTCCTTTTGTATTATGCCTCTAGTGTTGTGGCAATCCACCTTGATGTGTTTGGTCCTCTCATGGAAAGTTGGATTGTTGGCAATAAATATTGTACATAATTATCACATAGTAGATGCATGGGAAGATGCGCATTAATAGCTAGATCAGTCAGAACGGACATGTCTAACATCATCTCAGTTCTTCCTTCGACGTGGCTCCGTATTCGGACTCGACACTTGGCCTACTAACAATAGTTTGTTTCTTGCTTTCCATGAGACCAATGAGTTCCCAACAAACACTACAAATCCAGAAGTTGATTTCTTATCTTTTGAACATCCTGCACAGTCAGCATCTGCACATGCCATGATGGAAAAAGGTGTCCATTTGCTAAAAAGCAGCCTTGTACCTGGAGAAGACTTCAGATATAGTAGGATCATAAAGACTGCATCCATGTGAGCCTGACATGGTTTCTCCATAAACTGGTTGACATTTCTCATTGCAAAGGAAATATCGAGTTTGGTGATTGTCACATATAGAAGCTCCCAACGAGATTCATGTATATCCTTTTATCCATCTCATTAATATCATCGTTATAGAGCTTCATGATTAGATCCATAGAAGTAGTGGGAGGCCTGCAGTCTACTATATCAGTCTCTAGAAGGAGGTCGGTAATGAACTTCCTTTGTGTCATCACAAGACCTCTCTGATTCCTGGCAAATTCAAGCCCAAGGAAATATGTAGTTCTCCAAGGTCTACTATCCATGGAATGCCTTAGCCGCAAACTTATCTGTAAATCATTTAGTTGAGAGAATACAATGACGTTCTTATTCATGATGCTCTAGGATTCTCTTATATATGAGAGTAACTTGTTGGGCAAATTACATATAGAAGACACAAAGAATAGATAATACATAAAAGACACAAAAGATAACTATTGGGAAAAATGAATGGCATGTTTATTCCATAAGCCCTAGGCTCTCTTATATAGGAGAGTAGCCTATGGGTAAATTACATAAAGTAGACAACTGAAAAATAAAATAACAAAGAGGTACAGGCACTACTCTATATGCGTCAACACTCCCCCTCAAGATGGAGCATAGATATCAATCATGCTCAGCTTGGACGCACACTTCTGGAATGGGCCTCGAAGTAATGCCTTGGTGAATATATCAGCAGTCTGATTCTCTGATGTGACGTGAGATGTAGCAATGAACCCCTTCTGAATCATGTCACGTATGTAGTGACAGTCAACCTCAATATGTTTGGTCCTCTCATGGAAGGCTGGGTTGTTTGCAATGAACAAGGCGACCTGATTGTCACATTCCAACATCATAGGGAGTGATATATCAAGACATAGATCTGTAAGTAAGGATTTCACCCACATCATTTCTGTGCTAGCCTGGGCCATAGCCCTGTATTCAGATTCAGCACTGGATCTAGCTACTACTGTCTGTTTCTTGCTCCTCCACGAGACTAGGGCATCTCCAATATAGACTGCAAATCCTGAGGTGGACTTCCTATCCTTGGGGCATCCTGCATAGTCTGCATCAGCACATGCTGTGATAGAGATCTCCTTTCCCTTCTTAAATAGCAAGCCTGCACCTGGAGATGATTTTAGATATCTCAGAATCATGTGTATTGCATCCATATGGACCTGACGTGGTTGCTCCATGAACTGGCTCACACGACTCACTGCAAATGATATATCAGGTCTAGTGATCGTGACATACAGTAGTTTGCCTACCAGTTCTCTGTACCTTCTCCTGTCCACCTCTTCCGTGTCATCACCATAGAGCTTCATGCTGGGATCCATTGGTGTCGTAGCAGGTCGACACCCTAGCATACCTGTCTCACTCAATAGATCTGTAACATATTTCCTCTGCGACATTACTAATCCATATGGATTTCTAGCAAACTCCAGCCCCAGGAAATATCTAAGGACTCCCAAGTCCTTGGTGACAAATTCGGTTCCCAGCCTTTCTTTCGCCTGCTTAATGCTCTGCTCATCATCTCCTGTAATCAAGATATCATCAACATAAACCATGATTACAATGATACATCTAGTCGTCTTTTGTACAAACAAGGAATGATCAGCATTGGAGCGTTTATATCCTTGTTTCTCAAAAAGATCTGAGAGCTTCTGAAACCACGCTCTGGGACTCTGCTTAAGGCCATAGATGGCCTTATGTAACCTGCATACCTTGGAACACTCCCCCTCAACAGCAAAACCATGTGGTTGTTGCATATAGACTTCCTCCTGCAAATCGCCATATAGGAATGCATTCTTCACGTCCAGCTGATAAAGCGGCCAATCTCAAGCAACTGCAACTGACAACAAGATCCGAAGAGTGGAATGACGTGCCACAGGCGAGAATGTGTCAAGGTAATCCACCCCGTATGTCTGTGTAAAGCCACGTGCAACAAGACGCGCCTTGTACCTGTTAATGGAGCCATCCGCATTGTGCTTCACTGTAAACACCCACTTGCAGCTCACCGGGTTCACATCTGGAGGTATAGGAACCAAACTCCAAGTTCCTCTGGACTGAAGTGCCGCCATTTCTTCTTCCATTGCTAGCCGCCATCGACTATCCTGCAGAGCATCATGATGATTCCGTGGAATGTCTATAGCTGAAAGTGCCATAGCAAACGACCTGAAGTCTTCAGATAGCCTCTCAAAAGACACAGCTGCTGATAATGGATATTTAGCACAACTCCTCTTCGACTTCCGTAGAGCAATGGGAACATCCAAATCAGCTGTAGTCTCATCTTACTCCTACACCATATCCTGCTCAGAAATGTCGTCAGATCCATCAACATTAATATTTTCATTACATACCATAGGCGAGCTAGTTGACGAGTCATGACCATGAGCTGGAGGAGGCCTGCGGGTATAATGGAATGGTAGCGGTGAGATAGGCGGCGGTGGTGGTGGTGGTGGTGGTGGTGGTGATGGCATATGAGGTGGTGGTGGTGGTGACGGCATCTGAGGTGGTGGTGTCATGTATATGGCATCAGGAGGTATAGATGGTAGCTGCTTGTCTCCTGATGCTGAAAAATACATAACAGATTCAAAAAATGTAACATCTGCACTGATCATATACCGCCGACGCACAGGATCAAAGCACTTGTACCCCTTTTGAGTTCTGGAGTACCCAACAAAGACACACTTGACAGCCCTAGGAGAGAGCTTGTCAGTACCAGGCGATAACTGATGGACAAAAGCAACCGACCCAAACACACGAGGAGTAAGAGTGAACAGATCCTTGCCAGGATGAATAAGTGAAAACGGAATCTGTTCATTCAAGACAGACGAAGGCATACGGTTGATTAGGTAACATGCAGTGAGAACTGCATCACCCCAGTAGGAGTAGGGAACATGACTCTGTATAAGGAGTGATCTTGTGACATCAAGGAGGTGACGGTATTTTCTTTCAGCAATCCCATTCTGTTGAGATGTATGAGCACAAGATGTTTGGTGGATAATCTCTTTTGAGGAGTAGTAATTAGCCAGAATATTGGTGCACAACTCTAAAGCATTATCACTTCTCACAAACTTGACAGACGTGGAGAAAACATTTTATATTTCATTCAGAAAATGGATAATGATATTTCCTGCTTCAGATTTATTTTTCATCAGAAACACCCATGACACTCTAGAGAAATCATCCACAAATACAATATAAAATATGTGTCCCTGATGATCGGGTACACGACTCGGATCCCAGACATCGATATGAAATAACTCAAACTTGGAGGTACTACTCCGACCTGGACGACTGGGAAAGGACGACCTGTGATGCTTTCCCAACTGACACGCCTCACACTGAATAGGTGTGTGAGGGAGACCATAGGGTAAAACTTGACGCAACTTCGAAAGCGGTAAATGACCAAAACGCAGATGCCATAATAAGGTTGATACTTGTCCAGAAGAAGAGGATGAGGATCCAGCAAAAGGAGTCTGATTCAGGCGGTAGAGGCCTCCTTGCTCATAGCCACGACCAATCACGTTGCCCGTACGGATGTCCTGAAAAATCAAAGAAGATGGATCAAAAATTGCCCGACAATGTAGATCCTTCGTAATCTAACTAATTGACAATAGATTCATTGAAAAATCAGGTGCATGTAGCACGTTCTTGAGCTGCATAGAAGATATCAATCTAATCTCCCCCTGACCAGTGATGGGGGAATGAGTGCCATTGGCAATCACTACTGTCCGACCTGGAGGGATCTGAGTGTATCCTGAAAGCAGACTCTGGTCGCCACATAGGTGATGTGTAGCGCCCGAGTCCATAATCCATGGTAAAGTATCTGATCTGCTACTGTTCAGTGCAAGTATACTACCTGAGGTACTGGTAGACGCAGAGGCAGAAGCAGCGGCATCAGAATGACTCTCTGCAGTCGGTGCTGGTCCAGATGGTGGAATAATGCCCCTCAGACGGGCAACAAGATCGTCGAACCGTTGATCCAAAGTAGCAGCAGATGGGGGCTCTATCTGCTGAGCAGCTCGTGCGGATGCAGGAAATCCGTGCTTCGAGTAGCATGTATCTTCATTGTGTCCAACTCGGTGACAGTAGGTGCATGTTGGCCTAATGCGGCCACCCCTTCCACGAGGTCCACGTCCACGGCCCTGGTGATGAAATCCGCGACCTCTGTTTGCTGTCATGGCTGAAGAATTCTGACTCGCAGCTGTTGAAGGAACTATGATCCGACTCAATCTATGAAAAGCTTCCTCCATGGGAGGAATAGTCGAGTCTGCCAAAATCCGTGATCGTGCCGCCTCATACTCTTGATCAAGTGCAGCCAGGAACACACCCACCATGGTCGCATTCATGTATGTCTTCTGTTGTTCTGGCGTGGCAGTAAGAGGCATGAAGCTATAGAGCTTCTCGAACATCCCTCTCAGTGATGTGTAGAGAGAATGTAAAGGACGACCATTCTGTTTTATTGTGAATATATCATGTTGAAGTTGCAGAATCTTCGTCTCGTTCTTCGCCTGAGAGTAGGTTGCCGCCAGAATATCCCACATATCCTTGGTTGTGGGTTGATGTAGGATGTCATTGGCAATTTCAATAGCCAATGTACCAGATAGCCAAACGTTGGCATATGCATCATCGGCCTCCCATGAGGCATTGACTCCAGTCTTCTCTGCAAGCTCAGGTTCGGTAAGAATGTGCTTCTTACCTGTTGACTTCATCATACTCATGAACTGCATTGCCCACAGTTCATAGTTTGTACCGTCCATCTTGACAATGGGCGCTGGACCACGAAAGGCGCCAATAGATGGGATATCAGCCTTGCTTTCTGACATACTGGAGATGGAAGACTGGAGCGATTGACAGAAAAAAAAAATGAGCTTTGTCTACAATGACATAGACGGGATTAGTTGCATGTGTAGACCTCAAGCAACTATCCCCATGAAGTTGTGCGTGCTAAGCCCTACCCGCGCACTGGAATCACGCGCAGGCACAGATGATCGCGCACAGCAGGGTATGCGTGCACTGGAGATGCACTCTGGTGCGCACAGATGATCACGCACAGGTGATGGCGCACAGGGGCTACAGCGCGCGCAAGGATGCGCGCAAGGATGCTACAGCGCACGCAAGGGAGCGCACAGAGGCACTGGAGATGTGCGCGCAAGGATGCTACAGCGCGCGCACTGGAGATGCGCTACAGGTGCACGCACAGGCACTGCAGCACGCGCAAGGGTGCACGCACAGGCACGCGCAAGGATGCGCGCAAGGATGCACGCACAGGCACGCGCAAGGATGCGCGTAAGGAGGCGAGGCGCGCAGCAGGCGTGCACGGAGGAGATATGCACAGGCGCACAGCACGTGAGTGCTGCACTCGGAGGCGCGACAACGATGGAGCAGAGCTCGGGCGGCGCCGATTGAACAAGAGGAAGAAGGCCGGCAGGTGTGGTAGGGTTAGGGTTAGGGTTTCGAGAACTCCGATCTAGGACCGTCGCTCTGATACCATGCTGGGAAAAATGAATGGCATGTTTATTCCATAAGCCCTAGGCTCTCTTATATAGGAGAGTAGCCTATGGGTAAATTACATAAAGTAGACAACTGAAAAATAAAATAACGAAGAGGTACAGGCACTACTCTATATGCGTCAACAATAACTAATATCTCAACACTTCCTCTCAAGCTGGAGCGTAGATATCTATCATGTTCAGCTTGGAACAACATCTCTGGTAAAGCCCATTAGCTAAGGCCTTGGTAAGTACATCTGCTATCTGATCTCATGAGCTAACATGAGTGGTGGAGATGAGACCCTTCTATATCATGTCTCGAGTTTAGTGATAGTCTACCTGGATATGCTTACTCCTCTCATGGAAGGTTGGGTTGTTGGGTATGAAGATAGCAGTCCAGTTGTTGCATTGGAGGTGCATGGGAATAAGCACCTCAATTATTAGGTCAGTAAGAACAGATCTGACCTACATCATCTCTGTACTTACATGTGCCATGGCCATGTATTCTGATTCTACACTGGATCTAGAAACCATTGTCTGCTTCTTACTCTTCCATGACATCAAGGAACTCCCTATGACCATTGCAAAGCCAAAGATAGATTTCCTATCCTTGGGACACCCCACATAATCTGCATATGCAGAAGCTATAACGGTAAGGGATGTACCTCTGCTGAATAGAAGATCAGTGCCAGGTGAGGCCTTCAGATACATCAGAATCATATGGAAATGCATCCATATGTGCATGTTTAGTCTGCTCCATGAACTGACTCACTTTTCTTACTGCAAAGATATTATCTGGCCTAGTGATGGTCACATATAGGAGCTTCCCAACAAGCTCTGTATACCTCCTCTTGCATGCCTCCTCAGTGTCATCATCATACAGCTTCATGCTCGGGTCCATGAGAATAGTGGCAGGCCTGCAGTCTACCATGTATGTCTTAGAGAGAAGATCTATTACATAATTCATTTGGGTTATCACAAGACCTCGTTGGTTCCTGGCAAACTCCAGTCCAAGGAAGTAGCGTAGACTACCAAGGTCCTTGGTCACAAACTGCTGACATAGAAAATCTTTGGCAACTTGGATGCCCTACTAATCATCCCCTATAATAATGATATCATCAACATAAACAAGTACGGTAATTGTACTTCTCTGAGTCTTCTGAACAAAGAGTGAATGATCGATAGTCGATCTCATGAACCCATGTTGTTCTATCAAATCCTAGAGCTTCTGGAACCATGCTCTTGGACTTTTCTTAAGGCCATATATCACAATATGAGTCTTGAAAACCTTCTGACATTCCCCATTAGCAGCGAACCCAGTTCGTTGCTGCATGTAGACCTCCTCTTATAGATCACCATAGAGAAAAGCATTCTTCACATCTAGCAGGTAAATGGGTCGATCCCGAGTCACTGGAACAAAAAGAAATATATGTAGAGTAGAATGCCTAGCCACTGGGAGAAGATATCCTGATAGTCCATCCCATATGTCTGGGTGAACCCACGTGCCACAAGTCTCGCCTTGTAACGATCTACATTGCCATCTACTCGGTGCTTCACCATGAACACCACTTGTATCCAACAATAGATGCTCCAGTATGAGCTATAACAAGACTCCAAGTGCCACGCGACTATAGCACGCCCATCCCCTCCATGGCAAGACGTTATTGGCTGTCCAATATGGCATCTTGATATGCATGTGGTATCTCCACAAATGATAGTGACACGACAAATCTCTTGAAGTCCTCTTAGAGTTTGCTCAATGAGGCTTGGGCTACAAGAAGAAGTTTACATGATGCAGCCTCCAGGTTATGAAGTCGAGGGGGAGTGTGTGTACCAGTGCAAGGCTATTTATGGTCTAAAACAGAGTCCTGGGACATGGTTTGATAGACTTACTACTAAGATAAGCATTCTTGGCTTCCAGAGGACAACATCTGATTACTTTGTTTTTGTCATACAATGGTCCAATGGTACTGTCATACTTGCAATTTAAGTTGATGATATGGTTGTCACAGGTGATGACAAAGAAGGCATTTTAGATATCAAGGCTTTCCTTCATAAGGTCTTCGCCACAAATGACCTTGGTCAGCTCCGCTACTTCCTTGGCATTGAAGTGATACGTATTAAAGAGGGACTTCATCTCTCACAAAGGAAGTATTGCTTGGACATCCAACTGAGGCTGAACTACTTGGATGCAAGCCTTCTAACATCCCTGCACACCTGAGGAAGCACTCTACTTCAGTTGATCCTGCATTTGAAGACACTACATGTTACAAAAGCTTAGTTAGCAAACTGCTTTACCTTACTGTCACTAGGCCCGGTATATCTTATGTTGTAAGCAGAGACAGCTAACACATGGAGAGACCACTTTATAGTCATTGGTAGGATGTTCTTATTAGCATTCACTACTTGAAGAAATCCCAAGGGTGAGGCCTCTTTTATGGAGTTAATGGCCACATGGATGTCTTTTCTTATGCTGATGCAGACAATACTAGTTCACATGAGGATCGTCGATCTACTACAGGATATACTACGATGGTTAGTGGAAACCTTGTCACTTGGCAGAGCAAGAAGCATACTGTAGTCTCCAGATCGAGTGTAGAGGCATAATTCCGATGGCTCAAGCCACCTACGAGATAACGTGGTTAGTCTCTTTTCCACAAGAACTTGGTATTGTTGTGACTACTCATGTTCCTCTACATTGTGATAACAAGTTTGCTACATACATTGCTACTAATCCTGTTTTCCATGAGCGGACCAAGCACATTGAGATTTATTAGAAAATAGGAATGTGGAAGCGAAATGATAAACAGAGCATTAAGAATAGAAAGATAAACATGAACACCAAGATTTTTACGTGGAACCCTACTTGTTGGAGTATTTGGTTGTGTGCCTCTTATGTTGTAGATGGGTAAATGGATACCTCCAGGAATTATTTACCCCATCCAATTGTTTAGTCCCACATCTACCAGTTTGGAGATGTGGAGACTCAGTAGGGGCTATATATAGACCCCCACACCCATTGTATCCAGTGAGAAAGTTCAATGAACAAATCAGCCCTTTGAGGCATTCTCCCGTGGTTTCTATTGGGAGAAACGAAATTCATGCATTTAGAATAGATCGAGGGCTCTTATATAGGAGAAAAGACCTTGGGTTAATTAGATGATAAGTACATAAAGAAACATAAAATAGATCAAGAGATATATTTATCTCAACACTCTCCCTCAAGCTAGAGCATATATATCTATCATGCTCAGCTTGGAGTAACACCTTTGAAATGGACCTCTAGCTAATGCCTTGGTAAAGATGTTCAGCCGTCTGATCTCTTGTGGATGCATGGGCAGTAGATATGAGACCCTTCTGGATTAGGTCTCTAGTGTAATGACAATCCACTTCTATATGCTTCGTCCTTTCATGAAAAGCATGATTATTGGCAATGAATAGTGCAGCTTGATTATCACATAAAAGTTGCATAGGAAGAGGAACCTCAATGGTAAGGTCAGTCAATACCGATCTAACCCACATCATTTCTGCACTCCCTTGTGCCATGGCCCTATATTCAGATTATGCGCTTGATCTGGACACCACTGTCTGCTTCTTGCTTTTCCATGAAACAAGTGAGCTTCCTACAAACACCGCAAAGCCCGAAGTAGACTTTCTGTCTCTGAGACAACCTGCATAATCAGCATCTGCACAAGCTGTCACCTCAAGAGATGTATCTTGGTCAAATATAAGATCCAAGCTAGGTGAGTTCTTCAAATATCTCAATATCATATAGACAACATCCATATGCACCTTTCTGGGCTGCTCCATGAATTGGTTAACTTTGCTTATTGCAAACATTATATCCGGCCTGGTGATAGTGGCATATAAAAGCTTCCCAGCCAGCTCTCTATATCTCCTGCTCTCTACCTCCTCGGTGTCATCATCATATAACCTCATGCTCAGATCCATAGGGGTAGTAGCAGGCTTGCATCCTGTCATACCTGTTTCAGAAAGGAGATCCATCACAAACTTTCTCCGCGTCATAACCAGATCACGTTGGTTCCTGGCGAACTCCAACCCAAGGAAGTATCAAAGAGTGCCAAGATCCTTTGTCACAAACTGTTGACCTAAGAACTCCTTGGCAGTCTGAATGCCTTGGTCATCATCTCCTGTGACAATAATATCATCTACATAAACAAGAATAGCAACAGTACCTCTCTATGTCCTCTGAACAAAAAGTGAGTGGTCCACAGTAGACCGTACAAACCCCTGGTGCTCTATCAACTCCGATAGCTTCTGGTACCAAGCTCTCGGACTCTGCTTCAGACCATAAATTGCCTTGTGAAGCTTTTATACCTTCTGTGACTCCCCCTCAGTAGCAAACCCTGGTGGTTGCTACATGTAAACCTCCTCCTGGAGGTCCCCGTATAGAAAGGCATTCTTCAGATCAAGTTGGTACAAAGGCCAGTCTCGTGAAACAGCAACCAGAAAAAAGGAATGCGTAGTGTCGAATGTCTAGCCACAGGAGAAAAAGTATCCTTATAATCCACCCTATAAGTTTGGGTGAACCCACGTGCCACAAGTCTTGCCTTGTATCGGTCCACACTGCCATCTGCTCTTTACTTGACAGTAAATATCCATTTGCAACTTACAACAGAGGTACCTTTTGAAGCAGATACAACACTCCATGTACCATGCGACCTTAAGGCTGCCATTTCCTCTTCCATTGCAAGTCGTTACCTACTGTCCTGTAGTGCCTCCTGATATGTACGTGGGATGCAAAATACAACTAAAACTAAATATTCAAATACATATATGTTGTTCCTAAATTCTAACCTCGAATACAAAATCTATAATCAATGGGTTTTGGATAAATAAAATAATCCAAAGGTAATAGGTGAAATTCGCAAATGCAATAGAGAGGAACCACTCCAAAGGTGTTGATATGTGCTGGATTATACATATTTAAAAAATAAATGAAACTTTCTACCATTTATAACAATCGAGAGTCCCACTACAAACTTCTTGTACTCCTCTGAAAGATGATCCAAAGAAACATGAGCAGCAAGAGGATATGTGGCGCATTGGCGACAAGACTTCCTTAGGGTAATAGGAATCTCCAGATCATCAGCCTCTCTGTCTTCTGGAATCAACTCATCATGTATATCATGCAAAGCTCAAGTGTCATCAGTAGAAACAATGTGTTTATGACATACTTGAGGCGTGGTGGATGATGTGGACGGCACATGAGCGAAGGGGCGAGTAAAAGACATGCGAGTGTAAACAAGGGGTAACAACTTGGAGTGGGTAGATGGAAGTGGAGGTGGTGGGGGTGGTGGAGGTGGAGGAGGTGGTGGGGGTGGTGGAGGTGGAGGAGGTGGTGGGGGCTGAGGAGCAGCATGGGGTTCATATGGTGGAGGAGATGGAGGTGGAGGAACAACAACATCCTCCCCAGTAGTAGCATTGGACAACCTGTCACCTGTAGGAGAGAAATACATAACCGACTCAAAGAAAGTAACATCAGCACTCACATAATATCTCTGTCCTACAGGATCAAAACATCTATACCCTTTTTGGGTGCGAGAATAACCAACAAAAACGCATTTGACAGCTCTAGGCGAGAGCTTGTCACGACCAGGAGTGAAATTATGGACAAAGGCCATAGATCCAAACACTCTGGGAGTGAGGGAGAAAAGTTCCTTCTCGGGAAACGCAATCAAGAAGGGAACCTTCTCTCCAAGAATAGTTGACGGCATGCGATTCACCAAGTAGCAAGCAGTGAGAATGGCGTCCCCCCAGAAAGAATGAGGGGTGCGACTCTGAATCAATAATGTTCTTGTAACATCAAGGAGGTGGCGATGTTTACATTCAGCCACGCCATTCTGCTGAGAAGTATAATTGCAAGAAGTCTGATGAACTATACCAAGGGACCTGAGAAATTCAGATAAGTATGTAATGTAGAACACTCCAAAGTATTGTATGTACGTATGAACTTCACATTAGCAGAGAATATATTTTTAACTTCAATAAGAAAGGTTTTAATGATAGCACTAGCTTCAGACTTGTGTTTTAACAAGAAAACCCAAGAAAGTCTAGAAAAATCATCCACAACAACCATATAAAAATGATGTCCCTGATGATCAGGGACACGACTCGGACCCCAAATATCAAAATGAAACAACTCAAAGGACTGACTACTGTGACGACTCGGACGACTCGGGAAAGAGGAGCGATGGTGCTTCCCAAGTTGACAGGCTTCACAATCCAAAGTAGTACGAGGAGATATCTGTGGTAGCACATGGCACATTTTCTGTAGTAGAAGGTGGACAAATCGAAGATGCCACATGAATGGAGAAACAGATCATGAAGGTAAAGTGGCGACACCAGCACAAGGTGGAATGGCAAGATTATACAAACTTCACTGCTCACGGTCATGACCAATCACCCTACCAGTTAGTATGTCCTGAAACACAAAAGAAGAGGGATCAAAGATGGCACGGTAATGTAAATCTTTTGTAAGTTGACTAATGGACAAAAGATTTATCTGGAAGTCTGGAGCATATAAGATATTTTGAAGATTCACAGAGGGAGCTAGAACAATCTCCTCCTAACCAACAATGGGTAAACGAACTCCATTGGCAATAACCACGGACCTGCCAGGTGGGATAGATCTGTATGTACGGAACTGCGTCTGATCTCTACGTCCGATCTCCACACATATGATGTGACGCTCCAAAGTCCATAATCCAGTCAGTCAAATCTGAACTGCTACTACTTGTGAACACAGAAGGAGTACCTGATGAACTAGAAGATGCTTCGGCAGTGGCTGCGGCATCAGTGGCACCTGGAGTCGGAGTCGTAGGAGTGGTCATCATGTCTCGAAGTCTGGAGACAATATCATCGAAACGTGGATCCGGAGTAGGCAAACTAGGATGCTCAATCTGCTCAATAACACGTGCAGACGCTGGATATCCATGCTTCTGAAAGCATGTCTCCTCAGAGTGACAAGGACGATGGCAATATGAACAAGAACCACGCTATCGGCCTCCCCCTCGACCACTAGGTCCACGGATACGACACTGGGACAACCCTCCCCGGCCACGAGTAGATGCCATAGCCGACAAGGTCGTCTGGGCCGTAGTAGTGTATGTGGTAGTAATTCTACTCAATCACTTGTAAACCTCTTCCATCGGAGATATTGTCTCACCAGTCAGAAGTTGAGTATGTGTTGCATCGTACTCTGAATAAAGTGATGAAAGAAAAACACATGTCATAGTGGCATTTCGATACTGTTGCTGCTGCTCAGTACTGGTAGTAATAGGCATGAAGCTGTGTAAGTGTTCAAACATGCCTCTAAGATGAGAGAAATGCTGATGAAGTGGTCGACCATTTTGCTTGATCGAGAAAATGTCAAACTGCAACTGAAGGATCTTGCTCTCATTCTTTACCTACCCATATGTGGCGGCTAAGATGTCCCACATAGCTTTTGTTGTGGGTATGTTGACGATATCGTTGGCAATCTCCGTGGTGAGCATCTTGGATACCCAAATGTAAGCATATGCATCATCCTGCTTCCACGAAGCATTAGCTCACGTTTTGTCCGTTGGTTCTGTTTCCGTCAAAATATGCTCCTTGTTGTGACACTACATAAGAGTGCGAAACTGCATGGACCATAATTCATAGTTGGTCCCATCCATCTTAACGATGGGAGCCGGGCCTTTGAAAGCACCGGAGGAAAAAACATCACTCTTGGTATCTGACATTGCACTAAATAAGAAGAACCGCGGACAACTAGGGATTAAATCAACTCGAGAGCGTCTACATAATCATAAATATTGGTGGTTGTGTCTGTCGACTCATACCATCATCCTTATTGATGTGTTTAAAGAGCAAGTTCCTTAATAAAACTGATTTATCTGAACAAATCGCTCTTTTTAATCCAAGGTCAGACCTGCAGGGCTCTGAACAGAGCCACCTAGATCACTGGAAGGTCGTTTTTACACGCAGCAGGAAGGCTGATGACCCCTGCGTGTCACTGGCCAGCGGTGGGACTACTCGCTGATCACGGGAGGTGTGTCCATGAGACGCACAGTGCCACAAGGAGACCCCTGGAGGGACTTAGGAGGTCCTGGCAGCGAGATAGGAAGATTGGGAGCCGCAGGCGAGACCCCTTGGGCGGCGATTCTGCCTGGCTTTAGGCGTAGGAGTGCACATGGCCCATTTGTGGTGTGAGCCTGAGGTGAAGAACCTCCCGGCGGAGGTCGCAGGAGGCACAGGATCCCCTGGTGGCGTGCACCTGGGCTGCAAGTCCTCCTGGAGGAGAGCGCAGGAGGTGCAATATCCCCTGGCGGCATGTGCCTGGGGTGTCGGGCCCCCTGGCGGAGGGTACAGGAGGTGCAGGGGCTCTGGGGTGGTTGGCGACAAAGAGGGGGCGGGGGGAGGGTTAGGGTTAGGGTTTTGGGGTAGGATATGGAAACCCCGGTCTAGGATCGTTGCTCCCATGCCATGTTGGGAGAAACGAAATTCATGCATTTAGAATAGACCGAGGGCTCTTTTATATATGAGAAAAGCCCTTGGGTTAATTATATGATAAGTACATAATGAAATATAAAACATAAAATAGACCAAGAGATATATTTATCTCAACAGTTTCATCCCGCTTCTTAGGGAGTAGTGTTCCACGTAAAAAATCCGGTGTCCATAAAGTTTTATTCTTTTCTCTGATTTGCTTCCGCATGTTTATTTTCTAACATGGTATCAGTGCGGGTCGATTCTCGAGGATTTTCTTTATGTTATTTTTTTTGTATTCGAGATTCAAGATTTGATTCTAGGGTTTCTATTGAAACCCTAATTATATCCTTGAATATTAGTTTGAAGATTTCCATAGATCATCAAGTTTGAGAGATTTTTGTTTGGGTTTTCTGGAAACCTAGCATTCCTGTTCTCGATCTCGTTCTGCTAATCAAGGTTGCAGCATCTCCACCCTCTTGCAGGCAGAACCCTAACCAGGCGGAACCTTTGCATCTTCATGGCACCTTCAAGCCGTGGCACACCTCATGGCCTTGGCATCACATCTTCCTTGCAGCACCCAGATGTTGTTGCACCGCTAAACGAAGAAGGTAGAGGGGGGTCGAGGCACCGCAAGCGACGCGCCGCCCACGCTTCAGCGCCTTCCTTCACTCCAAGCGGGAGGTCGCATCTCCGCATGGTACCCAGGCCGCAGGCGAACCCCCTGTCTTGCCGCAGTCATAGGTGGCACATCAGGTGCGCACCAGGCGACCGCACCTCTTCTCTCGGACCACCTCTTCTCCGGCACGTGTAGGTGATGCAATAGCAGCCAGTAGTCCTAGGAGGCGGCGGTACTGGCGGGGCTCCCCCTCCACCACACGTACCTCACCCCTCGTCTCGCGCAAGCTTCAGATCGCGCCCTCCAGATTGGCGATGCCACACCCCGCGATCCACTTTCTTCCAATCACGTCTCTCCAACCCCATCTCGCGAGGGTTTGATGGGTTACCATCGAAGCGTGAAGTGGTGCATAGGAATCATTCGAAGGGGGGCGACTCCCAGCAGGAAATCTACACGTAGCTATTCTTCCTCGACATATGACGGCAGAGCCACCCCTCGCAGTCCCACAGACGAGGTCGATGATCCTCGCCGCCCCTGCCTCGAAAGCTCCTGCCGCACATCTCTCCCTGCGGCGGCGCAACAGACCTCTGTCTCCTCGTGCGGCGCTCCAGCAGCATGAGCCCCATCAGTGGGCACTGTACTTTGAGAAAGGATTCCCAATCGTGGGAACCTTAAGCCCTATTAGGCCACATTAAAAAAGAGAGAGAAAGAGGCGCGTACAAAGAAAAGTCGTACGTAAGAAATTCTGTAAAAAAAAATCTGAAAGAGGTGCGTACAAAAGAAAAGCTGTTATTTGCAAAAGAAAATGATTTCAAAAGAGATGTGAGGTAGAGAGAGAGAAAAGCTTTTAAATTTTTAAAATAAAAGATTTGAAAAGCTGAAAAAAATTAAAATCGGCTTATTGGTTTCATGTCTTTCCCCATTTTATTGTCTTCTCCCAACATAGTCGATGACATATATTCCGACTAATATGGGAGAAAGGGGGAGTATTGTATATAGTCACGTGCTAGATTGTCAGATTTTCTAGATTCTCCAGACTCCAGACTCCAGGCCATTCAGATTGTTCAGACTCAACAGTTCGCAGATGAAGATTCTCCAGGCGTAGTTTCAGACTCGCTGGTCAGATTCCGGGTCCTCAGTTTGACTCACACTCTAGCCCGTTCGTCCTCCTCACCTGCACGACATGAGAAGCAATGTCCTCGATAGCTGTCGATGGTTCCGCGTGTTGAGTTGATATTGTCCGTACTGTCCTGTAGCATGAGTTGAGTTTCTTTCTGTTTGTCCATGTTGAGCATTGCATGCTCCAGCTTCAGGGGGAGTGTTGGAGTATTTGGTTGTGTTCCTCTTATGTTGTAGATAGGTAGCTCCAGGATCCATTTACCCCATCCAGTTATTTAGTCACATATCTACCAGTTTGGAGATGTAGAGACTCAGTGGAGGCTATATATAGACCCTACACCCATTGTATCCAGTGAGAAAGTTCAATGAACAAATCAGCCCTTTGAGGTATTCTTCGTGGTTTCATCCCACTCCTTAGGGAGTAGAGTTCCACGTAAAAAATCTCGGTGTCCATAAAGTTTTATTCTTTTCTCTGATTTGCTTTCGCATGTTTATTTTCTAACACTAATCCTTAAGGAGCGGGATGAAACCACGGAAGAACGCCTCAAAGGGTTGATAATCTATTGCTTTTCTCACTAGATACATGGGGTGAGGGGCTTCATATATAGCCCTCATTGAGTCTCCACATCTCCCAACTGGTAGATGCGGGACTAAAGACTTGGATGTGGTAAATGGATCCTGTAGAGATCATTTACCCATCTCCCATATAAATGACACATAACCAAATACTCCAACACTCCCCCTCAAGATGGAGCATGCAATGCTCTGCTTGGACAAACAGAAAGAAATCTCAAATCACAATACAAGACACTACATATAACATCAATTCAACGCGCACAACTGTCGATTGTTGTCGAGGACATTGCTTCTCATGTTGTGATGTAAGGAGGATGAACGGGCTGGAGTGTGAGTCAATTGAATCTCCTCGTCGGAGAACATGAGCTCTGTATTGCGCCTGTCAGAGTCACTGCAAGTGAAATGAGTCTCTACACGTAGAACTATGGCCCGTCACAACATGTGGACAACTGCTCCATCTCTGAAAAGGCCGAAGAGCATCGCTAATTATCCATACGCAGATCTCTGAAGATTGGTCTCTCTTATAGGAACCTCGAAGTAGGTTCTCTCTCATAGAAACCTCGGAAGGATCTCGTACTGAAGTTCACGATCGCTTTAAAATGGAGTCAGAAGAAGTCTCCTCGTCGGAGAACTGGGTCTCTCCCATCTGGCTCAGAGAATGTACTCTACTCTGGAGTCCCTATGAAACCACATGAAAACCCTAACCCACATGGCATAGGGAATGGGATCTCTACTCTGGAGTCCCTATGGAACACATGAAAACTCTGGCAGAAAAAATAAAAGATGGGGACCACGACAAATGATGGCAAACAATGTGCACACCTGAAAAGACCGCATACATGTACGTGTCTGAAACTGAGGACTCAGAATCTGAACGTTGAGTCTGGATATATGAACTATAGAGTCTGGAAATCTGATTGGTTTGAAGAATATGAATCTGAAGAATCTAGATCCGACCTGTGACTCTACATAACACTCCCTCTTTCTCCCATACTTGTCAGAAAATAAGACACTGACCAAGTTGGGAGAAGACAACAAAGACGGGGAGAAGACAAAAAACATGCATCAAATGAATCTTTTTTCCGGCTATTTCTCTCTTTTTTTAAGCATTCAATATTTTTTACGGCTTCCCTTTTTTGCAATTTTTTCCCGCGTACGATTTTTTGTGTATGCACTTTTTTTAACAAAAGACTTTCAACCCAAAGGCCCAAAACCTCTCCCCCCCCCTTTTTAAATACACGGTTGGGCTTCCTCTCTCCCCTTTTTTTAATTAATTTTTTTATATCTCAGCCTTCACATCATTTTTCTTTGCTGCGGCTCAAAAGAAAACTTTTTTTTTAATTTTCGACCCATGCCGACCTGCAGCAGGAGACCCCCTTCGGGGTCTATTTAGGGTTTCATGTGGGAACCCTACGCACGAACAAGATGCCTCCCTATTCGGGGATGTCGCCTCTTCGATCGGGGATGCACCATCGTCCATGAGGGTGATCTGGAGGGGAGAACCATCGCCCAGGAGCTCGGCTGAAAGGAGATGCGACCGCTGCTGGGGAGTCACGACTGTTGAAGGAGCTCGCATCTCGCACCACCTGCACGAGATCGGGAGGAGGCGATCCGCACGAGGGAGAAGAAGAGGCGTTGCGCGAGGGATGGCACCGTACTGGGGCCTAGAGGCACCGCGTCGGTGCTAGGGCTGCCGCTTATAGCCGCGCGGTGGGGCCATTTCCTTGGATAGCCGCCGAAGGTTCGGCAGGAGGTCTTAGCCCGTCTGCCTTGGATTTCAGGGGCTTCTGCGAGATCACCGCCTATAGGGGAGGGCTACTCCTGAAGCATTGCGAGAGAAGGGGCGTCACCTTTGGAGCATCGACAGGGGGTGCGGCGATCGGAGTAGCGAGCTGCTGGGGTCATGGCCTGGAAATTGCCTGGGCTCGCATTTGCCACCTTACGGGTGCGCAACAAAGGGGAGAAGGGGAGGGCTCTGTTGCCTGGGTGTGATGCCGCCTTGTGAGAGGCGGCCTGAAGAGGAGGAACTCACGCGATCGACATGGAGGACGGGTAGCGCCGCCTACGCTCGAGAGGTGTCGTCGAGGAAGATGGACATGGACCTGCAAGGAGGAATGGTGGCGCGAAGTAGGAGGTCTCGCGCCACCTGCGCGAGATCGATAGAAGGAGAGGATGGAACGCTGCCAACGCCTGGTCCAGATGGATGCGTCGCCTAGAGGATCTTGATTAGGATTTCGTGGGAAACCCTAAAACTTGACACTCTTGCTCGTTGACACAGGAATGAATGAATAAGAATAATCTCCAACAATAAAAAGAACCAAATCTATCAATCGATTCTCGAATAAATCAAGAACAAAAATAAATCCTCGAAAATCGAACCTCCTCTGATACCATGTTAGAAAATAGGAATACGGAAGTGAAATGATAAACATAGCATTAAGAACAGAAAGATAAACATGAACACCAAGATTTTTACGTGGAACTCTACTCCTTAAGGAGCGGGATAAAACCACAGGAGAATGCCTCAAAGGGCTGATAGTCTATTGCTTTTCTCACTGGATATATGGGGTGAGGGGCTTCTTATATAGCCCTTACTAAGTCTTCACATCTCCCAATTGGTAGATGTGGGACTAAAGTCTTGGATGTGGTAAATGGATCCTGGAGAGATCCATTTACCCATCTCCCATATAAATGACGCATAACCAAATACTCCAACAAGATTGATTGTCACTATGTTCGTACTGTTATACAAGGAGGAAATGTTACTACTGCACGCATCTCCACCAATTTTCAACTTGTAGATGTATTCACGAAGACGCTACCAAAGAAACGTCTCTCATGAATGATCTCCAAGTAGGGCATGATCGATAGATATGCTTTAACTTGAGGGAAAGTGTTAGAGTCAGCTTTATTTATTCTATTGAGTTGTAACTCTTCTGTGTCCTTTTATGTAATTTCCCTTTCAAGAGTGCTCTAGGATTTCGGCTTATATAAGAATCCCTAGACCTCTTGAATAAAATATATTATCTCATTCTCTTCTTCTTCTCCGCAGGTCTTAAAGAGGTGGATGCTTGATAGTAACGAGAACAGGAGTAATCAGGATGTTTGTTTGTGCTGTTGTGACACGCTCAATTTCCCTTGTTGTGTGCAACATTAGCCAATTCATGAGTATACCCTAAAGTGTATTTCAAATGGGTGATGATTCTTAGCTACATAAAATCCTTCTGGGAAAGGCTTATTGTTCAGTAGGCGATAATCTTTAGAGCTATTTTCAGGTTAAATCAAAATATATTGGATTCCCAAGGATGAGAAGTCCACCACAAGATTTTGTAATATTATCGGCAAAGAACATGGTGCGTAAGGGAGCAATCAGCATGTTTATGGCTAAATTTAGTGCTGAATAAGTACATAGTAATTCTACAAACCACTGCTGGGTTGTTTTGGGGTAGATATGCTTACTTTATGGGTAACATTCACCACTTTGATGAAGATGAGATGCGATAACAAAAATGTTTTATACATCCTTATTAATCCATTTTTGTATTAAAGTACTAAATAATTTTAGGACTGCGATCGAGTAACGGTCAACAGACTCTATCCGAGGGGAAGTGTTAGTTTTGAGAGGGAATCTATTTCTTCGTATCCTTTATATATAACTTTTAGATCACGGTTCCCCTTCTAATCTTCCTCTCTACCTCCTCTATATAAAGAGACATAGGATCATTTCCAAATAATAAAAATAACTTGCCTGATTTCTTTTTACACCTATTTATCTCCACAAAAAAAGTGTTGAAGTTGATATTGGCAACTGGCATGTTTGTGGGACTTTTCAGTCTGTACATTTCCGATCATTTGCATAGCATCGTGCATAATTTATGAACTGTGGAAACACAACATTGGGCATACTTCTCCAATCGTTGTCATCCATTCAACTCTCTGATATAATGAAGGCCCTTTCACTGAACAATTGGTATGCAACAAAAGAAGAAAGGGGGCGCACCTCTAGAATGTCATTTCGTTGCCGGGAAGGATCACCACCCTGTAGCAGTAAAACAGTCAGATGCGGATTGCCGTCGGTAGGAACAACTTTTATAAAGAAACAGCTTCCAGGATGAGAAGAATAAGTTGTGTGCAGTTCCAACCGAAATCCCTATGCAAACTAACATGTTGGCACCAACAAAAGCTTCGCAGGATGAACCACAATTTGCATCCAACTGAATTTGCGCAAATTCAGATGTCATTCTCAGCCACTAGTAGCTTAATTCAATCACAAGATATATGGCTTCCTTTCAGACAACAAAACCATACACTTGGTTGGTTGTATTTGATTGAGAATTGTGTTTGATTTCTTGTTAGTAAACATCTTCGCAGATAATCACACGTACAGATTCGGATTATAATCGGGATGCATTCAAATAGCTGGAGCCTATAGTTATCCATTGATATAAGCAAGCCAGTTGGAGTACTCATCTTCCTCCACAAACAAAAGATAAAATCACACAGAAGAACATAAACGCGTGACCAGAAGACGAAGAAGATCGATGAACAAACCCCGAAAAGCTTGAGGAGGGGACATAGGACGGAGAGGAAGCTAGTGGACGGGCTCCCGTCATCGTTATCAGCATTCCACTCCTTGTCAGATGGTTGGGTGCTGTCAGACTCGCTGCTGGATTCTGAGCGAGTTGCTCTTGCAGAAAGATTACTTTGTGGACAAACCCAACTCGTATTTCCGCACATCTCCAACGACCCATTAAAGGAATGTCTCGTTTTCGCAATAATCTTCGATCCTTGATGTGGAATCTTGCAAGAACGAGGATGACGGGTCGGGAAAAAGTGTGAGGAAGGAGAAGAAGAGCATAGGGACGGTGGCATCGTCGCTTCGGTTGGTTCTTCTTCACAGCGCGCTCGGAAGTTGCTGACAAAGTGGGGATTTTCGTGGGTAAATTACGGATAAGTCAATCTGAATTGGCGATTTGGCGTACTCCATTTTTTTCAATTGCTTCCAATGATATGGAGCATTGTGAGGAGATATGACATTATTAGACAATCTTATTATTAGTGACGTAGTTTTGATCATGATAGTAGTTGTTTTTATATTCCTTTTTATAGAAAATTAATCATTTAGGGGCAAAGAATCACATAACGATGTTCATGAATAATCCGAAAATCATTTAAGAAGCTAAAGAATCACATATTCATGAAGAATAAACAAGCTCTATCTATTGAAGCATTAAAGACTCAGAAGCTCAATGACGATGAGAGAAGTGCAGTTTTGAAGCTCAATGGCGTAGGTGTAAATTTGCCCAAGCAAGGATGCTAAAGCTAAAGAAGAAGAGAGCTCAAACTAAAGAATGTTATTTTCTTTACTTGGTTTTTTGTGTGTAAGCAATGCCTTAAAGTTATGTAGCCTTAATGCACAAAAAAATCAAGTCATATCAATTCAGCCAACTACGGAATTTTCCAATCGACAATATCACCTTGAGTTAACTGATCTTGAAACCCTAATTCATGTACTCTCAAACTCTCCCAACCAACTTGTGGTTCTTAAAGGTCGACTAGATGCATTTCAGTTGACTAACACAAATGTTGAGTTAACTCTTTCTAGTACCAAACTCAAAGCTCATTTTTGGTCAAACTTTTATTCAAGCTATGCTCAAGACAAGTCGATTAAACACTACTTCAACTAACTTCTTTTTTAACCTAGGACTAATTTTTTCTGTTGATTTTCATCTTCTAAAGTTGATTTTTCTCTCAATTGACCGCCCCATTTAGCCAATTCACTAAGTCAGATTTCTGTCTGCTAATCAATATCCCTAACTGACTAACGCAATGAAATGTACACTCATTGGAATTTTCGAAAGAACATTAAGCTGACTAGTGATCAAAAACACATCGATTAATATCAAACCAGCCAATTGATTTATTTTATAGCCAACCAAACTTCACTAAATTTGGCTAGGTCTACCCCACCAATTGCTTAACTACATTTTATCCTACTTGATGATCTCAAATGACTCCCAATCCTACTAAACATATAAATAGGAATGCTTTTATTTTAAAATTCTTTAACGAGGTTATTTATTTGGTCTATTGAGAATGTTAGACCGAAGACTATTGCAAAATATAAGTCAAAACAATTCACTCATTATCATCTAAGTATATATTGAGCTTCATTTCTCACATTCTTACATGTAATTATAAAAGTGCTCAAGTGTGTTCTTGCACTCTAAAGCTCTTGTCAATCGTTCATGAGCACTTCCCAACCTTGTCTACATCTTTGCAAAATTTTGAATATTTGTGCTATTAAGCTTTAGTTGTATTTAAGTACCCTAAATATGGATATCTTTCTCTAGGGGAGAAGAAATTTAAGCTTGTACAATTGTTCTACCCTCATTTTTTAGTAGCACAAATGGTGGAAGGAAGTTTTGTCAAGAAATGAAGGGGGAAATCATAGGATGAGAGGTAGGGTTCAGCATTGGGTCGGGCCGGCCTGACCCGACCCATGTAGCTTGGCCTAAACCTGAATTAGCAAATCCATTTTCAAACTGAAATGAGGCCCGATAGGGACCAAACCTGAAAGCTCAATAGCACCACCCATTTAGAGATAATTGAAGGCCCATTAGCATGACGCCTTGATCGTTCGCTTAATATGAGGATTAATTTGAGTACGTTGTAGTACGTGTACTTAGCGATTCAGTCAGAACCGAGAGAAGATCTCTGTGAAGAGTGTCTCGACTTAATTTATATCCCGGGCAAGTCCGGGGTCGAACATAGGGAGGCAAAGGAACAACGTCAGGTTAATTTAAAATTTAGATCTCGATTTCCAAATGCGGATTTTTTTATATTTTTTATATAAAAAAAACAAATGCCAATGCAAAATGCAAGTGAATTAAGCTACTAAGAAAATGCACAACTTAGCCAAATTAATTTTAATGTCAAATCAATTCAATTCAGCCAATTATATTTTTCCTATAATCCTAATCCAGATAAGAACACAAAACATTTTTTTGTATTTTTTAGGGTTAAAATACAACAATGAAAAATGCACACTTTTTATGGGTATTTTTGTAATTTTTCACGCAAACATTTTGACAAAATATGAATTTTTCATGGATTTTTTTAGTGAAAACAGAGTGACCGTGAGTAAATAATTCCTAACAAATCCACCATGTCAAATTAGCCAGAGTGTGAATTATCTCATATAGGTATTTTCATATGGAATCCAGGAGATCTGAAATTTTGTGAAAAGGATGTATGTGGATTTAATTAAAAATAAAATACAAAAATCACTCTACAATTTATTTCAAGCACGTGACAACTCTATTTTGGATGAAATTTGGATAGTATCTCAGCTACATTTCAAGGCATCATATCTAATTTTTGTAGAATTTTTAGAGCAACCGTGAGTTAGATATTAATTTAAGAGCACTGAATGGGTAAAATATGCAAAATTATAGTTAGACAATTTTAATTAATTACCCAAATATCAGAAAAATATAAATAAATATCCAAGTGGTAGAGAATTAGTTGTTCCACATCAAGACTTCATTGAAATAAAAGGATGCAAAACAGATGTCCAAATTAATAGTCAAATACAGGGGTATTCTTGCAATTTCAAAAAATAATATGTACAACAAAATATGTACAGAGAGAGACTTGTGATTATAAAAATGTACAGAGACAACATGCAATTTTTACAAAAAAAAAATAATGAAAAAGACTTTTCTTCTTCACGCAGATGGGGCGCAGGTCGGTGGACGGGGCGGCGCGGTCGCGCGGCAAGCGGCGCGCGGAGGAGGGAAGAGGGGCGCGCGGCAGGCGCGGGACCTGTGCGCGGTGGCGCGAGGCTGTAGAGTCGGGCGGCGGAGGGCGAGACCGGCCAGGGGCGCGCTGGGCTGCTGCAGCGCTGCTGCAGCACGACGGAGCGTCGAGGAGCGGCGCGCGGAGGAGGGGCCGTCGGCTGGAGGCTGGCGACTTGGCAGAGACGGGCTCGCGTGCGGCGGCGCGTACGGGTGGCAGCCGGCCAGAGGCGGCGGCGTTGATGCTGGGGAAGAAGGAGGGGGCCGCTTCCTTCCGTTTTTTTCTTTTTTTTCTTTTTGTTGTAATAAAAAAACCTTTTTTGTTTTAATTTTTGTTTTAATAATTTTTTTTAAATTTCTTAAAATAGGGAATGAAAATGATGTGAAGGGAAAAAATGTGATTACGGAGGTGTAGATGATTATGTAGAACAAATGGAGAGTGGGTCGTGATATGATGTGCTAAAAAATGCAAAAAATTAAAACGATGCAAATAATGAAACGACAAATTACCTACAATGGAAGCGGACTGCCTGGGAAGTGCTCAAGAGAGCACGGTCTTCGCTCGAATCACCGGCAAACGATGAGCTCGAGCAGCGCACAGATGCAACTGCGAAGTTGACCAAAAAGCCAACGGATCTCACCGGAGAGAGGGTTGTCGTTGCTCGACCGCAGTTGTGTCGCTCACCAATTCAACTCTGGGAACTAGGCTCTCCTCACATAAAGATAGATCAAAGGCAAAAATGAGGAAAATGAGATCTATATAAAGAGAAAAGAATGAGAAATTGTTAAGGTGGTGGAGTTGAATGGGAGGTTGTATTAATGGAGATGAATGGGAAGTTGGAAAAATGATGGAATAATGGAGTTAAATTGGTGGTTATTGTAGAGAATAAAAAA
Source organism: Ottelia alismoides (assembly GCA_037367405.1). Classification (NCBI taxonomy): domain Eukaryota; kingdom Viridiplantae; phylum Streptophyta; class Magnoliopsida; order Alismatales; family Hydrocharitaceae; genus Ottelia; species Ottelia alismoides. Next base: position 129,227 of record JAZKJV010000312.1, read on the forward strand.
TAAATAAAGGAAAATAAAATGAAATAAAGTAGGCTACTTTAAATACAATAAAAAATGTAAAGAAGGAAAAATAGTGGAGAATTTACAAAGGAATACATACAACACGTACAATTTTTTTTGCTTTTCTAATATGTATTTTTTTGTCTTTTTAATAAGAGATATTTACAACAAAAAATATAATAAAATATTAGAATAAAAATATAACACAACAATGATTTTTTTGGATTTTAAGAAATTAAGAAAGATTGAAAAAAAATTGAAGAAAGAATGAATATATACATAATATACAATGTACATCTAGGTCCCAAAATCCAACTTTTGCAAATGAGCTCTGATTTTAATGAAATAGTTCCGTTGAATAGATAATTTTTTAACTTGAACTTTAAAAGTGAGTTTGGTGAATTTGGAGTTCATACGGAGCGGGAATTTGGCCGGGAAGTTGGACTTTACGGTTTTTTGTCTTTGAGATCTAGGAGCATTTACTTGAGGTAAAAATTATTTTGTATTTTATATTTTTATATCATTTTTATAAACAAGTTAGAGAAAGAATTAGCCAAAAAGGAGTTGAAATAAAATCATTAAAAATCCATGAAGTTTTGGGCTATTTACAGGCGAGAAACTCCTTTATTTTTGCGGCTTTTTTATTGTTAATTTATTTTATACAATCTAATATACAATAATTAATGTGTTTTATTTACAAGAGTCATTTTATTAATTTATTGATTTTATATACATTTATTTGGGATTTTACTCAGGGAATTTGCTAAGATCAAGATATTGAGATGATGAATCGTGGATTCATCAACCCCCTATACTTAAACTTTGCTAGTCCTCGGGCAAATAAAGAATGAATAAGTTAGAATAACCCCTGAATGTACATGTGAATACAAGACTTGATCCGTTCAAGAACTCTCGGTTTCAGAGATCCTAAAATTCTAAGCTGAACCAAGCTCTAGTCAAAAGGTATCCAATTTCCCTAATCATCAGACTCTCTTTGTATACATATATATTAGGGATATGACTTAAGTGTGGACTGCAGTTACAAGAGTAGAATCACAACATCATCGAAGGTTCCAGTCCAAGAGACTCTCCTAAGAACCCAATCCTCAACACTAGGGAATAAACCATTTCTTGCATCCAATTCACCGTCTCTTTAGTTGTCAGACTTAAAAGTGTAGATGGAAGGCCAGTTCATGGAGGGTATAGGATTGTGTCTTTTCTTCTCTCCCTCTCATTGGAACAAGGATTCTCTCAAGTGCCGTATTACTCGACGTATTTTTTTGTGTTGATCATTGCGTCCGTCAAGAGAAGTTGGAGTCGTCTGCACTTGTTTTCCTGGGAGTACACCGGGGTGTGCCTTTTTTGAGTACCTATCGTACCTTCTATACCCAGACTTGTAGCATTTACGATGCAGAGCCCATTTTTGGTGCAAGCCCGACTCCTGGTCCTAATAGCGGTGGTCCAAGTGGACACTTTGAAATGGTTGGGAGCGCTCGCCTTTGGTGGAAGCTCTTTTGATAATTGACTTTGTGGAATGAGAGCTTTTCTTTAACATTTCATTACTTTGTAGTATTTTTGGCTAGCTCCACTGCTTTTACCAAGAGTTGGCGCACATTGATTAACATTTTTTTATTTTATCACACCCTGGCACATAGGTAAATGTCAAGAGATAGTACAAGAACCATGTTCTCATACTGGCTAAAGATGCTGACACTCAGGTTTTATGAAGGCTTCATTGATTTTATCCCATCCTCGAGCATAGCACACAAATCTTTCAAACTAGGGAAATGTGAATAATTAAGTCAACGACCCTAATGACTGAGGCTGGTTAACTCAAAATCTCAAGACCTCATAAACCAAGTGTTCTTGAACATCACTACTCTTGTGTGAAAGTGAATGTGTCAGGGCTTAAACCAACTTATTAGTTAGTTTTTTAGAGAGTTTTTTTTTGAAAAACAAAGGAAAAGAAGAAAGATTTTTTTGTAAGAAAAAAGTTTGCTCCTTTTTTTCAAGAGTTTTTTTTTGAAAAGTTTTTTTTTAAAATATAGGTAAATAAGAAAGGATATTTTTTTTGAATTTTTTTAAAGCAAATAAGGGATTTTTTTGAAAAAGATTTTCTTTCTTTCTTTTCTTTCTTTTTTTCTTTTTTTTCTTTTCTCCTCCTTTTTTTACCCACCCCATAATTATTGTGTAATATAGACAAAAATGCTTTCTTTTTTTCTTTTTTTTTTCTTTTCTCCTCCTTTTTTTACCCACCCCATAATTATTGTATAATATATACAAAAATACGTGAAAGTATGAGCTGTGGGTAAAGTATATATGTAATATATACACGCCCCCTATACTTAGCAAGTGTTATGTCCTCAGAGCACAAGAAGCGAGAAAAAGACATAGCTCGTGCTAAGCGTAGGATGACTAAAATAAAAATTATAGAAGTCGATCCGTCCCCCTATACTTAGGCTTTGGTCAGCCTAAGTGTAGAAGAAGAGCAAAAATGGGGCGGACGAGGTCAAGAGGAGAAATGGATGAGTATATACACAAGACGGGCATCGGTTCCCCCTATGCTTAGGCTCTGGTCAGTCTAAGTATAGGACAGGAGTAAGTGTGAGAACTGTGAGTCCCGCTCCTTCTCGGATCCGGGATATCCGTTTACATATGATATGTAATATCGTGTTTGCTAGAGATCGCATTAGGAAACTGGAAATTAGGGAAAAAAGATTTTTTTAAATGGTGGCATACATAACATCCGAATCCGAATGAACTGAAGCTCCTGTCAAGAAAAGGATGTTGCAAGCAAGTTTGGATCTCCAAAGTGGAGATATTCAAAGGTACATATCTCTCTCCTCTTTGTTCTCATTAAAGTCAATGTTGAAGTTTCTAATTCAGTTTTTTTTATGTTGCTACCCATCAGATATATATTATAGTTAATAAAAAGGCAATGACTCTGATACCAAACTGTGAGGTCCGCTCCTTCTCGGATCCGGGATACCCGTTTACATATGATCTGTAATATCATGTTTGCTAGAGATCGCATTAGGAAACTGGAAATTAGGGGAAAAATTTTTTAAAGACCAGTTCCGTTGACCCTTGTTCTTTAGGGTACCTAGGCTGGAGGACCCTTGATTTTAGTTTTTCGAGCTCGTTAGCCCGTACCGGTCAGGCCGATTTTTCTTTTAGAGCGACTTTTCCAGAAAGTCTCTCTCACCCATCTTAGTGGCGTAGTTTTGGAGTAGACCTATCCCTTTATTGGACCGCCTTCCAATTAGAGGGCGAGACGGAAGAGCCTTTTGTAGGCTACTTCACCGCTTGAGTTTTGTTTATTTTTCACCAGCAGACTTGGCGATGCTACATCCGAATCATCCATGTATACATCTGAATCCTCTATGGCTACATCTGAATCAGTTACAGTTGAATTTGGAAAAGTTACATTTGAGATTGGATTGAGTTACAAATGAGTTTGGCTAAAGTTGAGATGAATTACAGTTGAGTTGGTTTCATGGAAGCTTGGTTACAGTTAAGTTGGTTGTAGTTGTGCTAGTTACTTTTCCGCCAGTAATTCTTGATGAAGAGAAAAGATCAGTTTATGAAAATCATCCTTATCAGATTTCGATCTACTACCACAGCCGTTCGAAATAGCTAGTGGACGTGTTGGGAACTTAGTTAGGATGCATTTTACTCCATCGCATGCCTACGGAGGCACCCCAACCCTAAGGCTTCTTTACTGCCTTAGAGTCATAGTGTGAGGTCTTATCTAAGCCAAGACCACAAACTATCCACTAAGCTTGAGAAATTCAATATGAAAAGAATCAAAACATCAGACTCATCATCTACACTTACTATGGTCTAACCTCATGACTCACAAACATCAAAAGAGACCCGAATCATCTCGACCATGTCAATCATTAAATACTCAAGATATCATGATCAATTCAATCATGATAGCCATTGAATAAATCATTGGAACATGAAATTGATGGGGAAGAATGGAAATCATATACAGTTTTATACTGGAGTCACATCTTAGAATCATAATATGAGGTCACACTCAGATTAAGATCCCAGATTGTCCACCAAATATGATTAATTGGATAAAAACCAAGAACAAAGACTCAACATCCACATCTCAAGATCCATTAAACATGATTTATAATTAATTAAAAGGTGACAGTTTAAATATGGATCTTATAATCTTTGTATAAAAATGATTAATATGGGTAATTAATGTAGGATGAGTAGAATGGGGTTTTACATACCAAACAACTTGAAAGCATGTTTCAATGCAAGTAGCTCTAAAAATTTAATTGTCAAAGCCCCTTTTACTTGCTTTCTTTTGGAGCCACTAAATTTCCTGTTATTTTTAATTAATTAAGATTTACTCAACATTTGTTGATGTTCTTTTCTCCCTATTCCATGGATTGCAGGCATAATACCTGCACCGTTGTATTGGAAGAGTTGAATGTTAGTTTCTGAAGCAAAACATACCAGGTATGCATGTTATAATTTTGTTCAAGGATATTATAAATGCTTTTATTTCTCTTCTGATAAAATTGGGATGCATGTACATAATGCAATTTTTGTTGTTACATGTTAACTGCTATGGAATTTATGCAATATAAGTGTGACATGTTATAGTTCTGTGGTTTATTGGTTAATTTGTGAATGTCATTCGTAAAAAAATTTTCCTAATTTTCAGTACTGTAACGTGATCCTTAGCGAACATGATACTACGCGTAATATGTAAACGGGTATCCCAGATTCGAGAAGGAGCGGGCCTCACAAGAACCGATGTGATCTTGAGAAAATAAAGAGAAGGGATGATATACAAGAGTGGATGAATCTTCTAAGCTGCTGAATCTTGGGGCTGCATCTTCATGAAGAGTAATATGATATATCTCCTCTGTGCTCACTCTGTATGAAGTTGATGACCTCGACTTGGACCAACTGCTCTTTCGAATCTACAAAATGCTTCAATAGTTTTCCATTCACCACATGAGATTGTGCACCATCTATGAGATCAGTTATCTCTACACTTCCATTCTCATGCAATTTCTTAACGACAAGGGACCCGTCCATTTAGATTTGAGCTTCTGATGTAACATCTTCAACCTGGCATTGAACAACCATACCTTTTGTCCAGGGACAAAGTCTTTGCACCTAATGTGTTGATCATGCCATCCATTCACTTTGTCCTTATAAATCAAACTGTTGTCATTAGGGGTGCACATGGATCGGATTGGATCGGATTTTGGCTTAATCCATGTCCAATCCATACATAACGGATTTTTGATTTTTCCGGTCCAATCCAATCCATTAAATATGCAAATCCAATCCAATCCACCGGATTACGGATTAGATCGGATTGCTTCGGAATTTTATTGCTCACCTAATCTATGATTAAGTTTGTAGCATAGTCGAACTCGACGTTCGAATCATGGTTCTAAATTTGAGATTATGTATAAAATGTAAAGAAAAGAATAGTTAATTTTTGGAAAGCAATTTGACTTATTTTTTTTAAAAAGCAAAAACATATATGCTTATTATGAATTTATTACAACCGATCATTGTATAACTAAATAAAAATAACATACTTGTGATCCGTAGAAATCATAAAAGAATCATATTGACTATGAATAAAATTGCAAGTTTGTATATATCAAATAGGAACTACAACTAGATAACTACGCATGCACAAGGAAGACCTGGTTGCACATGCGCACAACTAGGACAAGGACAACATCTGGTGGAGATATGTGTGCACCTGAGGGTAGAGATGTGTGTGGCGCATGTGAGTGTTTTCTTTGTAATGAGTCCCGAGTGGGTTTAGGTTTATGTATTATTATTTTTAGAAGTTTGTTTCCTTTGAAAAATTGGAAGGGCCTAAAGGACATTGCGAGTAGATATTACTTTTTTCTAAACCAACTAGTAGGGTGAGATAAGGGGTTTTCCAACAAGTTGTGTGTAGTAAAACTTGAATTGGAATAGGTTTAAGTTATAAAGAGACTAGCTTGGATATTTACACATAGCTTTCAAATAAAATGCAATATATAATATGCTTTATTGAGAAGAAATAAAGAAGTATATATATTATTTATTAACGGATTAACAGATTGGATCGGATTGGATTTTGACAATAATATGATCCAATCCATAAATCAACGGATTTGTAAAATTCCAATCCGGTCCGATCCATTAAACTTACAAATATAAACCGATCCAATCCAATGACAATGGATTGGATCGGGTTACGGATTTTATCTGATCCATGTGCACCCCTAGTTGTCATATGCCTTATTTCTGATTTTCACGAGCTCGTTCAAGTTTAAGTCTCGACAAAGTTTCCCTAAGTGACAACTCCAATTAATCTGCTTAATTTCCCATTAGGATTTGTGAATCAGCTCTGCGGGCAAATGCCATGGCTTGCCATAGATCATTATAAATGGTAAAGTACCCAATGGTGTCTTGTAGGCTGTCCTATAGGCCCATAGAACTTGGTCCAAGAGCTGGGACCAGTTCTTCCTATCGGGACGAACCAACTTCTGCAAAATACTCTTCACCTCTCTGTTCGAAACCTCTGCCATGCCGTTGGACTGTGGGTGGTAAGGACTAGTAACTCTATGCTCAAATCCATAGTCCTTAGGTAAAGATCTCATATCTCGGTTCACAAAGTGGCTACCCCCATCAGATATCAAAACTTTTGGCACCCCGAACCTAGCAATAATATGGTCTCTCACAAACTTACAGACAGTCTTGTTGTCTGCAGTTCGAGTTGGGATAGCCTCCACCCACCTAGATAGATAATCAACCGCCAACAAAATGTACTGATGTCCTTGACTGTTGGGAAAGGGATCCATAAAATCTATACCCCATGCATCAAAAACATCACAAATAATCACCGGCTGCATGGGCATTTCATCTCTCTGTCCAACTGTCCCTCCCATTCTTTGACAGATCGGGCATGACCATACAAAATCAATAGCATCTCTAAACAAGGTCGGCCAATACAATCCACATTGAAGTACTTTGTGAGCGGTTCTCTTTCCTGAATGGTGTCCTCCAGCATCGAGTGAATGACAATATGTGAGGACACTCTGATACTCCTCCTGAGGAATACACCTTCTCCAAACACAATCCGACCCTTCGAAGAAAAGGAAAGGATCGTCCCAGTGGTATCTCCTCGAATCTGACTTCAGTCGGTCAACGCTGCTCCTAGTCCAACCATGGGGAACCTGCTTGGAGACAAGATAGTTCACCATGTTGTCATACCACGGAAGTGAGTCAATAACACAAATTGACTCGTCTGGGAAGGTCTCTCTAATCCGCTCATAATCAGGAGAATCTTCAAGTTCAATCCGAGAAAGGTGATCAGCTACAACATTCTTCACTCCAGGTTTATCTTTTATCTCCAAATCAAATTTTTGGAGGAGTAAAATCCACCTAATAAGACGCTCCTTCGCGTCCTTCTTTTCCATTAAATATCGAATGGATGTGTGATCAGTGTAGATTCTCACCTTAGAGCCCAAAATATATGATCTGAACTTCTCAAGGGCCCATACTATCGCGAGCATTTCCTTTTTAGACACTGTATAATTCTTCTGTGTACGATCTAATACTTTGCTCGTGTAATGGATCACAAACGAGATCCCCTCTCGCCGTTGTCCTAACACAACTCCTATAGCGAAATATGAAGCGTCAGTCATGATCTCAAAGGGGAGAGACCAGTCAGGAGCTTGTAGGATAGGTGAGGCACGAATCTTCATCTTCAAGAGCTCAAAGACCTCCAGAAAACTATGATCTACCACGAACTCTGTGTCTTTCCCTAAGAGCTCAGTCAGTGGGCGGGCGATCTTAGAAAAATCCTGAATAAATCTCCTATAGAATCCAACATGCCCTAGAAATGACCGCATTGACTTCACGTTGGTAGGTGGATCGAGTTTCTTGATCACCTCCACCTTGGCAGGGTCAACCTCCATTCCCCTTTTGGAGATTACATGCCCCCAACACGATACCCTTCGTCACCATAAAGTGACTCTTCTCCCAGGAGAGTACCAGATTCACCTCTCTACACCTCGTGAGGACTTGGTCCAATTGTGCTAAACATGTATCAAAGGAATCACCATAAACCGATAAGTCCTCCATGAACACTTCCAGGAAGTCTCCCACCATCTTGGCAAATATGACGATCATGCACCGTTGAAATGTGCCCGGGGCATTGTAAAGCCCAAATGGCATGCACCTAAAAGCCTAAGTGTCGAATGGACATGTGAATGTGGTCTTTTCCTGGTCCTCAGGGGCTATGGCCACCTGGTTGTAGCCTATGTACCCATCAAGAAAACAGAAGAACTCTTTCCCTGCTAATCTCTCCAAGATCTGATCAATAAAAGGTAAGGGAAAGTGATCTTTCTTGGTCACAGCATTCAGACGCTTGTAGTCGACACAAATGCGCTACGACTTGGGTACTCGTGTAGTGATCTCTACCCCCTCCTCGTTGGTGACCATCTGAATTCCTGACTTCTTCGGGACAACATGAAGTGGGGCCACCCACTTGGAGTCAGAAATAACGTATATAAACCCTGCTTTGCACCATTTCTCAATCTCTTTCTTCACTACTTCCCATAGATTGGGGTTAAGTCTCCTCTAAAACTCACGGGAAGGTCTCACATTATCCTCAGTAAAAATATGGTGCGAGCAGAGAGCAGGGTTGATCCCCACGAGATCCGGCACTATCCAGCCTATTGCTTTACGGTTCCTCTCTAAGACTTCTAACAACCTAGACTCCTGCTCTAAAGTCAAGTCTGAACTAATGATAACATGATATCTCTCTTTGGGTCCCACAAGAAAGGCATACTTGAATGTAGGAGGTAGCGACTTCAGTTCTGGTTGTAGTATCATCAAGTAAATCTGGCTGAACTGAATCTGAATCTGGTTCCGTGCTGCTTGAAGGTGGGCTCAGCTGTGTAGGAATTTCCACCAAATCAGAAGTGTCGAGAGTTGGATAGTCAAAAATATCCAAAACAATCGGCAAAAGCCACGTCCGACTCGTCATCTATGTCCCATGATTGTTCTGAAGAGGATTGAACTGACATATCTTGATGGATCTCTACGTCATCATAGGAATATGTAGATGCATCTCTAACAAGATCAGACAACACATGGTAAACTGCATCATGCACTATGTCCTCTCCAGATGAAAGGGTCTCGCTCTGTCCTGAAGGAACTTGACTCCAAATCCCACTGGTGCTAATCATTCTGCAATCTGCCTCTGAAGATGAGTACTTTGTGCTACTCTTTGAATCGGGTCACTTACACTTGGTTTGCTTCATCTCAAGGTTCACTTCTCCGCCTGGAGAACTGAACTTCAACATTCTCGTACCATAATCAAAAGCTGCGTCTGCGGTCCTAAGGAAGGGTCGTCCGAGATTGATTTGAGATTCTCTCCAATGATTGGGGGTCTCCATGTCCAAGACTGTGAATTCAACCTAATAGTTCTGCCCCTTAGTCGAGATAACTATGTTCTTTACTTCTCCCTTAGGTCTCTTCACTGACCGATCTGCAAATTGGAGTAAAGCTCTGGATTTGCGATGTGGTCCCAACTCCAATTTCTGATATAAGGCTAAGGGAAGTAAGTTGATCGAAGAACCGTTATCCAAGAGTGTGCGTGCAAACGCAATGTCGTCAATACGACTCTCCACATAGTGAGCACCCATGTCTCTCTTTTTTCTTGGCAATGTCTGATTCTTGAGACAATAGGTTGTGGCTACTGACAAGACGTGTGTCTTTATAGTTTGGTTCTCTTTCTTCCTGCTAACTCTAGTAGGTGTGCATCCCACCTTAAGGTATTTTTAGAATGCAAGATGATTAGCCACATAGTCATCAAATGGCACCTTTACAGTGATATTTTCTTTACAAAACCGTGCCATATCGGGGTCATCTTTTTGAATCTTTTTGATGCACTTTCCCGTCGTAAGAGCACGGGGGAAAGGGATTGAAGCTAGGGAAACAGAGGATGAAAAATCTGAATCATGAACTGAAAGATCATTCTTGGAATTAACGAAAACAAAGTTCTTCGTACATGAATCTTTTTGATGCAACATGGGATCAAAATCAAAACTATCTACTACATGTTGTGGAATAGAAGCTGGAGTGGTATCCGCCACAACCGGAGATGCAAGGTCCTCCGTAGAATCAGAAGTGTATCCATGCTGCCAATGCTGCATACGCGCTCTCCTCCTCCTCTCGGTTCCCTGAGTCAAAATCCTCGAATGGTGCTGATGGGGCTCTGAAATATGATGCCTCTCCTCCTCGTCCTCATAAGACTCCTCAGGTAGAGCTCCAGAGATGCCCCTCCTCGTGTCCCTCGCCCAGTCAAATACGGTCACGGTCCTTCCGCTCCTAAGTGACATGTGGTTAGCCTCGTCACACGAAAGAATCTCATGTTCATATCTAGGGGATGCTGAATAGTATACCTGACCAAAGTGTTGCTGAGAACTAGATCGGTTCAGGCTATTGGAGTTAGCCTGAACTTGGGCTGGGATTGAGGTAGAGTGTGCAGTCTGCTCGTCTCGCCATCTGGACATGCGGTTGGCATCCACTCGTAAGTCGTGAATTTCGTTCATGTAGGAACGGAGCTCGTTGAGTATCTGCTACTGAATATCCACGGGTCCATACGATGAAGGAAGGGGATAAGACTAGGAAGAAGAACGGGAAGACTGGCCCTGTTGGCCAGGGTACTGCCTTTGCTGTTGGGGTATCTGCTGAGATTGCGGGCCCTGCTGGCCCGCCTGGTAATGGCCCTACCGGCCATACTGCTGGTACTACTGTCTCTGCTGCTGGGGTGGCTGGAATCCAGGGATCTGCTGTGAAGGAGGTGGTGCGGAGGTGAATGTGGTGTTATGAAAGGTTGGGGGACGCTGGTAAGTCTGTCGGTCTCCCGTACTTCCCTGCCTGGCAAGGTCCTGAGTATACCAAACTCTATTCACCTCCCAAACCGTGGAGTCTCCTCCTGGACTGTCTCTACTAATGGAGGTGGCTGCTGGAAAGAGTGGGCATAGGACTGGTCTTGCTCCCATAGCTGGGGTTGCCCTGACACCAACTGCTCCTGAACATGGTGAACTCGGTAAACGGGAGCAGCGAATGCAGTCACGGCGGGTATCCTGATCTTAGATACCTTCTCAGTCAACTCCTCCATCTGTTTTGGAAGTTCGGAGACGCTCCGATCTAACTCATCAATCCTCCTGTCGATCTTCTCGACTACTGTAAGCTTGTCTGCCAGGAGTCCCATGATAGGGATCATGTCCTGAGAGAGATCGACTACAGCTGATTTTCCCCCTCCAAATGAGAGTGAACTGGGGGACGATGTATAGGCCCTGCTGGCCATCTGTGAGCTGCTAGTTTCAGCCATCTGTTCGAATATCTTCTAGACGGTATCCACTCCTCGTGATGTATAGCTACCTCCGCAGGCAGCGCTCACTAAACCCTGCATCTCAGGGTTGAGACCAGTAAAGAACGACCGGACCAAGATGTTATCATCTAAATTATGACAGGGACACTTCTGCAGGATGTCCTTGAATCTTTCCCAAGCATCACAAAAGGCTTCATGGGGTAACTAGGAAAAACTCGTAATGCGCGTCCTCATCATATACTCAACGGGTAGAACTTCTTCAGAAACAGGTCCTTGAACTGGGCATAAGTGGTAACTATAACTCCCAAATTCTTTACCCAGTAGTCGGCTTTTCCACCCAAGGCAAATGGAAGGGCTTTGAGCCTAATATAATCCTGGCTAACATTATGATGTTTGAGGTTAGCACATATGAGCTCAAAGTCCCTTAGGAATGCATATGGCTCCTCAGAAGCATTCCCATCAAAGTGTGGCAGCAGGGTCAGAAAGTGCGGCTGCAACTCAAAATCAACTGCGGGTTCTGCCAGACTCAAATGGTTTTGAATTTGGTATTGTCCGAGGTTATACACCGCCTCCATTGGTGGTTCGACCCTAACATTTAGCTATCCTAACTGAGCTCGGAGTAGTGCGTGTTGCTGCTCAGATGCAGCTAATCTGGCAAGTATCATTCTCAACGGATCTTCATGGTTCTCTTCTTCCTCTTCTTTCTTCTTTGGAGGCATTTTTCTAGTATCTTCTTTAAGTCCTGAATCAGCAAGGTGTTCTTGATTAGAAGAGGATTTATGAATCAAGATATTCTTACCAAGGCAAAGATCTTCCTCGGTGAGGTGGGAAGAGAGAAAGGGAATGGTTTGAGAGTAACCATCCCGAGAGTGGGTGATCCTGGGCTCAAGAGGGTCATGAGTCCAGGGTGGTTCAAGTTGCGCCTGGACCTTTGAAGACATACTTGTTGGAGGGTTCAACGAGAGATTCGCAAAGTCTGAATAAATATCCCCCCAATAGGTCATCTTCGATGTCAAAAGAATCGATTAGAACACGAGAGTCAATGAAGTGCTAGTTCTACGGTGCACGTAAATGTGTGAAGTAAACTCACACAATACAAACACAATTCAAACCCTCAATTTCACCAACTCAACACGTGATGGGCGTAAAGGTTCGGCCGAATTGTCTAGTTGATTTTAGTTGGTGATAAATACAATCTTGGAAAGATTAACGAGCTGTTAGGTGTCCTTATTTTCCTACAGACTGGCCCGGTTCTTACGACTAGTTGGACCTACTTTCAGCCAGTATAGGAGTAAGTATGAACCGTATAAATATGGCTACCCGTTCCTTGAGAACTAAGGCGTCCTTTAAACCTCCCACTCTTCTAAGGAAATCCGGACCATTTATCGGCTACCCGTAGATCCTCACTGAAAAGTAGCTAATCGCCTAAAAATAAAGAACCAGTAGTAAGTAAGAAATCCAGTCTTGGCTCTATCCTAGGGTCGTCTCTCTCTCGCAAGTAAAACAAACAATGAGGGCTTTATGCACCCGTGAACAGGGGTTCTTTATATTCCATTTTTTTTAAATCAACCTGCTCAATTCAGTCCCAATTTTAGAATTAGGTTATCACTTGAAATTAATCTGAACACAAAAGCGCGTCTACCATTCAGCCCCAATTTCCTTTTTGACTTTAAGTTGTAAAACAAGAGGGAAATTGGAAATCAGAATGCAAAGGAGAAACTATGATGCATGCTCAGAAGAAGGTACACTTACAGTGAATCCCAGCACTCTCCATGCGTTATGCAAAATTGAATTTGTAAATTTTACACTAAATGCATGCAGATCGAGAAAACCGCACCTAAACAATATACTATTAGCGGGGAAGAATTGATTGAATTTGAGCTAAGTAGTACGTGTCTATGTGCGTCTCATTATGAATCTTATAAAATAAGTGAATCTTCTAAGATATGTGTGGCCTAAATTACGATGGTCACAAACAAAATTGATGCTAACCTACCGTGTGCCTAATCCTTAAATTCGCCACTCATGTCGAGCCCCACCCTCACCGGAGAGTGAAATAGGTCTCGACACACCACAAATAATGTCCAAGTCTCTTTACACATGCGAGCTCTCAAACAAGAGCCGCTATAAATGACCAAATTACCTAAATAATTACAACAAAATAATTACAAAAATTTACAAAAACTCTCTCGAAAATTAAATCGATTCTCTTGCTCTTCAGCAGTCAGTGCGCATCACGTCCATCGACTATTGATGTACTCCAAGTCCACCGAGCCCTCGCAAGGAAAAGAAAATTTATATTAGAGAGATCAACAATAAAATATATACAAAAATGAGAAGAAAAATAATTGCAAAAAAATCCGCATTTGAAAACCGAGATCTAAATTTTCAAATTAAGCTGGCGTTGTTCCTTTGCCTCCATGTGTTCGACCCCGGACTTGCCCGGGATATAAATTAAGCCAAGACACTCTTCATAGAGATCTTCTCTCGGTTCTGACTGAATCGCTAAGTACACGTACTACAACGTACCCAAATTAATCCTCGTATTAAGCGAACGATCAGATGGCGCCGTTCCCGGGGAGGCAAATGGCTTAGGGATTAAATTGAAAAATTAGATTTAGATTTTCTCTACTCGGGTAGTCTGACCCCCGAGCCACTTGTATTTATTCCATTTTTTATATTTTTTATGCAAAAAAACAAATGCCAATGTAAAATGCAAAGTGAATTAAGCTACTAAGAAAACACACAACTTAGCCAAATTAATTTTAATGTCAAATTAGTTCAATTCAGCTAAATTATATTTTTCCTATAATCCTAATCCAGAGATGAACACAAAACATATTTTTTTATATTTTTAGGGTTAAAATACAACAATGAAAAATGCACACTTTTTATGGGTATTTTCATAATTTTCACAAAAACAATAAGCAAAAATTATAAAAAAAATTACTGGAATATAAACATGATGCAAGGATACTACAATAATATTTTTGGAATTTTTTGACAAAATACGAATTGTTTGTGGATTTTTTAGTGAAAACAGAGTGACCGTGAGTAAATAATTCCTAATAAATCCACCATGTAAAATTAGCTAGAGTGCGAATTATCTCAAATAGGTATTTTCATATAGAATCCAAGAGACTTGAAATTTTGTGAAAATGATGTATGTGGATTGAATTAAAAATCAAATACGAAAATCACTCTATAATTTATTTTAAGCACATGACATTTCTATTTTGGATGAGATTTGGATAGTATCTCAATTACGTTTCAAGGCATCATATCTAATTTTTGTAGAATTTTAGAGCAACCGTGAGTTAGATATCAATTTAAGAGCACTGAATGGGTAAAATATGTAAAATTTTAGTTAGACAATTTTAATTAATTACCCAAATATCAGAAAAATATAAATAAATATCCAAGTGGTAGAGAATTAGTTGCTCCACATCAAGACATTTTTCATTAAATAAAGGATGCAAAACATATGTCCAAATTAATAGTCAAACACAGGGGTATTCTTACAATTTCAGAAAATAATATTTACAACAAAATATGTATAGAGAATGACTTGTAATTATAAAAACGTACATAGGACAACATGCAATTTTTACAAAATAAAAAAATAATGAAAAAGACCTTTCTTCTTCACGCAGATGGGCGCAGGTCGGTGGACGGGGCGGCGCGGCCGTGCGGCCGGCGGTGCACGGAGGAGGGAAGCGGGGCGTGCGGCGGGCGCGGGACCCGCGCGCGGTGGTGTGAGGCTATATAGTCGGGCAGCGGAGGGTGAGGCCGGCCAAGGACACGCTGGGCCGCTGCAACGTTGTTGCAGCGCGGTGGAGCGTCGAGGAGCGGCGCACGGAGGAGGGGCTACCACTGGAGGTTGGCAGCTTGGCGGAGACGGGCCCGCGCGCTGCAGTGCGTGCAGGTGGCGGCCGGCCAGAGGCAGTAGCGTTGATGCCGGGGGAGGGGGTGGCGGCGGCGGAGCCGCTGCTTCCTTCCATTTTTTAATTTTTGTTTAATTTTTCTCCTTTTTTCTTTTTGCTGCAATAAAAAAACTTTTTTGTTTTAATTTTTTTAATATTTTTTAATTTTCTTAAAACAGGGAATGAAAATGATGTAAAGAGAAAATGTGATTATGGAGGTGTAGATGATTATGTAGAACTAATGGAGGGTGGGTTGTGATATGATGTGCTAAAAAATGCAAAAAATAAAATAAAAATGATTTAAATAATGAAACGACAAATTACCTACGATGGAAGCGGACCGCCTGGGAAGTGCTCAAGAGAGTACGGTCTTCGCTCGAATCACCGGCGAGCGATGAGCTCGAGCAGCGCACGGATGCGGCTGCGAAGTTGACCAAAAAGCCAATGGATCTCACTGGAGAGAGGGTTGTCGTAGCTCGACCGCGGTTATGTCGCTGTCACCGATTCAACTCTAGGAACTAGGCTCTCCTCACATAAAGATGGATCAAAGGCAAAAATGAGGAGAATGAGATGTATATAAAGATGAAAGAATGAGAAGTTATTAAGGCGGTGGAGTTGAATGGGAGGTTGTATTATAATGGAGTTAATTGGGAAGTTGGAAAAATGGTGGAATAATGGAGTTGAATTGGTGGTTATTGTAGAGAATAAAAAATAAATAAAGGAAAATAAAATGAAATAAAGTAGGCTACTTTAAATACAATAAAAAATATAAAGAAGGAAAAAATAGTGGAGAATTTACAAAGGAATACATACAACATGTACAATTTTTTTGCTTTTCTAATATGGATTTTTTGTCTTTTTAATAAGAGATATTTACAACAAAAAATATAATAAAATATTAGAATAAAAATACAACACAACAGTGATTTTTTTTTGGATTTTAAGAAATTAAGAAAGATTGAAAAAAAATTGAAGAAAGAATGGATATATACATAATATACAATGTACATCTAAGTCCCAAAACTCAACTTTTGCAAATGAGCTCTGATTTTAATGAAACCACTTTCGTTGAATAGATAATTTTTTAACTTGAACTTTAAAAGTAAGTTTGGTGAATTTGGAGATCACACGAAGCGGGAATTTGGCCGGAAAGTTGGACTTTATGACTTTTTGTCTTTGGGATCTAGGAGCATTTATTTGAGGTAAAATTTGTTTTGTATTTTTATATTTTTATATACATTTTTATAAACAAGTTAGTGAAAGAATTAGCCAAAAAGGAGTTGAAATAAAATTATTAAAATCCATGAAGTTTTGGGCTATTTATAGGTGAGAAACTCCTTTATTTTTGCGCCTTTTTTATTGTTAATTTATTTTATACAACCTAATATATAATAATTAATGTGTTTTATTTACAAGAGTCAATTTGTTAATTTATTTATTTTATATACATTTATTTGGGATTTTACTCAGGGAATTTGCTAAGATCGAGATATTGAGATGATGAATCGCGGATTCATCACCCCTCCCCTCATCTCCCCCTAAATACGTCGTAAGAGGCCTTAGCACAT
Organism: Ottelia alismoides; assembly: GCA_037367405.1. Classification (NCBI taxonomy): domain Eukaryota; kingdom Viridiplantae; phylum Streptophyta; class Magnoliopsida; order Alismatales; family Hydrocharitaceae; genus Ottelia; species Ottelia alismoides. The sequence goes on from JAZKJV010000312.1 coordinate 146,116, forward strand.
TCTAATAGATTCCATCATGTTCATGTGGATTGGCTTCTCGACTTTATATTGCATGTAACATATTGACGTCATCTTTGTTGGGACATGGCCCATCGGTATCGTCTCCTCTCAGATATTGGTTGTTGGAGATATGGATGTGTATGCGCAATCGACCACAACCACGGAAGCACGTAAAGAAAAGAGCAACCAGATATAACAGTGGCATGTTACCTCTCAGGACCGCCTGAGAAGAAAGATCACTAAAAGAAGAACGAGTACAACTTTCTTTGTTCCCTCGCACTCTTCATCTCTCCTATCTTTCTCCCCTCATTCTCTAGGGGTTACATTGTTCTAATGGTGGTCGATTACACATACATATCCATATCCTAACAACTGGTATCTGAGAGGAGACGATATCGGCGAGTTATGTCCCAACAACTGGTATCAGAGCAGAGGCATTGCCGGTAGTTCGTATCCTTAGCAACTGGTATCACAGTAAAGTTGGTACCGCTTCTGTTCCTGACAACGGTACTATAGCAGAGTTGGTACCGGATAGTGTCCTATCAACTGATATCAGAGCAGAGGCATTACCGGTAGCTCGTATCCTCAACAATCTTCTGAAAAACCAAATATATCAATTGAGCGAATCCATTTTTGTCTATTATGCTCCACATTTCTGTTCAGTAAGCTGGTCTTTTAGCTAAATTTTCTCTGTTGTGATAATCACAGGACATGTAGTGAGTTCACTGTTTTTTTTTGAAAATTCTATGAAATTTAATCGAGATGAAGGTTCATCGAGACATAATGTTTACCCTTTCACATTGCACGTCCAGCTCTCTTCTTCTGCTGCTACTGATATAGTTTTTGGAGTTTGAATGAAGTAAATGGAGTGATTTATGGTAATATATTCGAAGTGATTTCTGTAACTCCGGTCATTTGCAAGAACACCAGTATTTGGGTTTTTTTGCTTATTTGGTTGGTACTCGGAATAGGATCTTATTTTAAATGACTCGCAGCAAACATATCTACTCCAAGAAAGGGAGTGGTGACACTGAAATCACAAGGGAGACCATCAATTTCAAACAATACCTAAACAAAGACAATGGTTGGCTTCTTTAGCTTGTATCATTTTATGTTGAGTTAGTGTGTATCTTAAGATTGAGCGGTTCACATGAAATCCGGATTTTTGTGGGCCCTTACTGTGTGAACCGCTGGATCCCTTACTGTGTGAACCGCTCGATCTTGATCGAGCGGTTCAGGCGCCGTCCCCATTTACAACAATCACCTGTTGAACAAAGGATCTGCTGCCATCACGGATATGTGTCTTGTATTCTTCTATTCATGCAACCCCATTTTGACCTAATCAGGCAGCTTGGTTGGAGAAGCACAAAATATCTCACTTAACCGATATCTTATAATATTATTATAAGAAGAATAATATCACTTGTTATGCAAATAAATAACAAGAATAATATCATTATTACTTATGGATTGAAAAGTAAAGTATAATAGAGGTTTAACCTCCTCTTCAAATTTGCACATGCTCTTTTGTAACCTATGCAGGTGACACATGCAAAGAAAGTGTATATCTCTATGAAGAGAGATCCTCTGCTATTATAGCATCTGTTGTAATGCATGGGATCCGTTGGATGGGGATCCGACGACCCTTATAGGGGGAAGACTATCTCCGGCCTCCTACGAGAGATGTACGATCCCCATCCAATGGATCCCCTAAGTTACAACAGGAGCTGCTACAACAAGGGATATGTTCCCTATCTCTATGTCGCCCCTACAGTCTAAATAGGGTCACAAAATAGAGTACAAGCTAATTAAATAGAGTATAAGCTAATTGACCCAGTAAATAGTACAAGTAATGCAGAAAGTCTCAATGTGTATACATGCTTAACATGCAATCATTAAAAAGCATATTATGAAGTAACTACAGAGTAGAAGAAACCTAATCCATGCATCATAACTAGGGGTATAATCACAATAATATTGGAGACCACACTCTCTGTGTAAGGAAGTGATCATACCTTGCATGTTATACCTCATCCTTACATAGGCAACCTTAACAGAACCATATCTAGTTTAAGGTACAAGCAGAGACGGAATTAGGAATTTTATAGGGTCAAGTATACATCTATCATGTATAAATAAAAAAAATAAAAAAATATATTTTCAAACGATATTTTTAAGTAGAGTTAACGATTTCAAATGTGATTTTTAAAATCTGATAAACTTATCATTTTAATGTTATTTGAATTTTTGAATAAGTATAGACTATTTTTTCCAATGGTGATTTTTAATAGTTTTAGTTGAAATTTTTCATATTAAAAGGAAACAACAAAAATTACTTCATTTAGAAAGAGAATTAGAAAGAATGGGAGAGATAAATGATGCTCGATCTCATTTTATATCAAATTATACTTATAATGTTCATATATTAAAATTGGGTAGAAATCACTTTTTAACAAAGAAATGATGGAATTAGTTTTTTAAAACCAAAGAAAGGATGAGGAGAGGTAAAGTGAGTAGGGCTAATTTTTTTAACAAAAAGTTCAAAGATGGGATTTGAATCTTGGCTCATTAATTGTAGGACACGTAGCTTTGTCAATAAGCTATTAAACATTTAACGATATCTTTGAAATCACTCGTTTTATATTTAAACTTTGAGCAGGGTCATATCAAAAAGTAAGAACATTATATAAGTGAAATGTGATGATTAAGAAGAGGCCATGGCCCCCGAGATATATAACAGTTCCGCCCCTTGAGTACAAGTATAAGAATTATTGAATAGGTATAGAGCCAAGTCCAGGAATTTATGCCCCGTATTTAAATTTCATAGTACTCATCTATATATCAAGTATCGCGTACATTACATCACCATTCCTACGTACAATATTCAGGAGATGCATAACCATGGCACAGATATTTGGAAGTTACGAATATAAATATACTAAGAAAGCAATGGTATAAACTATTAAGCTATATTTATGGCCCACAACAACCGAAATTATCAAGAAGTTCCATTATTTATGATAGCGTCGTAAATAGATCAATTCTTTATAGAAACTTATTAAGGTATTATTCTTACCACGCTTTTATACAAAAGATACAAAGTAGGCTATCTCATAGGATATTTAACATGTAGTCACAGCCAAGTAAAGTAGTAAATATCTAGATTGAATTTTGTTGTGCCAAATAATTTTTTCATCGAGTCAAATAATACGTTGCTAGATATGATTACATGGCAACTGCTTCTACCACCAGACCATTAAAGGAGTTTGATTACATGACGCTTGTTATAGAAGAAGGCACTTGAACCCAAGAATTTACATAGTGTCAGTTAAGGAGGGGGTAATATCCATAACGTCTCTCATGAACTTATCGCCCCTACATAAATCAACTATGTTAACTCTATTTTGGAGCGCTTTGACCCATTTTAGTCATGACATAAATTAATATTCAAAAATGTGGTATGCGTACGGTTAGTCATTATGTCCTTAATTTAAAGGACTTTATTCGATTTAATATTTCTACGAGAGATCATATTTTAAAAGCTAGATTTTCTCGATTATAAATGGGATGATTGACCTATCCATTTCCTAGAAAGAACATCAAAATCTAAACTCGGGGACTCAAGATATGACCGTTTTAGTGAACTCGGGTTGGGACCCATTTAAGATTCGGACTAAGATCCGGATATGAGTTTTTGCACTATAAAAGCAAATTTTGGCTACTCCAAACTCTAATAGCAGCTACCTTCCCCTTGTAGGAGACTTCATCATAGTGCCGCATAAGCAAGCTCGAGTGATGTTCCGAAGCAACCATTGCATAGAGGAGATCGAGGTCATCCCCATGTGCATGTGCCCATCTTTAATAGAGAATTGTATGTACCATTTCCTCATGGGCGGAGGTTCTAGGGAGACGATCTCGGGAGGTAACGATGTCCCCCCTCCCTCCCTCTTGTTGTTGATTTCACATGCTTTTACTGATTTCATATTCATAAATCAGCAATAAACATAGGAGATATGTGTAGGATGCCATGTGGTTTATGAATATTTTGTATTCATAACTCATGAACGGAAGGGTGTGCATTGCATGTGAAAAATATGAGTTTACTGCATGCACACATTATGATTATATATATATATATATATGAGGATGGGGAGCTTGCACCAAGGTGCATGTAACTGTATATGCACCGGTGCCAAAAATACCCAATAAAATTATTTTTTTAAAAATAAAACTTTGGAGGATTTACTTAGTATTATTAGTGACCCACTACAGGTTACCTATGGAAGCTCAACCACAGCAGGTAACCTAGGGTAAGACACTAGTATATATGTCACTCCTCTCTTGGGAGTTCCAAGTGTTCCAAACATTACAGGATCACCTCTCGAGACATGACAAGTCACCTACATTCCCTTGGTTCGGCACCATTCAAGCCCCATGGTAGGCCACCTTAGGATGAGTATGTAAATTAAAAAAATGGTGCATAGTAGGAAACTAAGATCACAATTATGAGTATGCTAAATGATCAGAACTCCTAGTGTATTGCAAGAGTTGTAAGAGTACATTTATGAGGTAGGAAAATAATGAGCTGGTTTCTTCTCTCTAGAGAAAAATAATTTCCTTAAATGATGTTTCCTGAATGACTGCAGTACATATAGAAAGGGAGTCGATAAAGACTCGCGCATCACGGAAGCGTGGAGATCATATCGCATATGATCGAGGTCGACTAGTCATACTAGTCGATGGGACAATGAAAATTAAAAAAATCGATGAAACCACATGGCATGGCAACAATTCTCATATTGTTTCATTAAGATCTCATAAGTATTAGGCTTACCTCTTGAAGCGTGATTGCGATCTTGTAGTGTCTAAGCGAAGAGACCTCCTATCACAAACCCGATCCGATGTAGACAACACTTGTGGGAGTGTGGATGAGACACATGCTTCCCACAATCCAAAGTGATGATCCGAGCGAGGAACCTCCTGATTTCGTTATATGAAATCCGTCATCTTCTTCAAGTGCGCGAGGTACCGAATAAGATGGAGAACCACGAACACTGATCCAACAGCACGAGGCAGTGCGACGACGATTGCGATCGCCATAAATCTTAGGCATGGGGATGGCCACTAGGGTTTGGGTGGGATGGTCGACGTGTATGGTAAAGAGAAGAAGAAGAATTTTCAACTCTTGAAAATTTTCTTCTTCTGTTGTCAATTAATTGAAGAAATCTATGGCTACCTTTTCTTTATAATAAATTAGATGGTTAGGATGCACTTCTAGCGCACTCCTAATTGAATCAATGGTCAAGATTTGATTGTAACAATTTTCAACATTATAATTAATTTTAAAGGAAAAAATAAATTGAAGATATTTTTCAACAAATTATCTCAATTAAAATCAATCTTCATGTAGAAGGATTAGGAAAGAGGAGAGCCTCCTTCCAAATATAGGGTGGACGACCACCATGGTGCCTCTATCATGTTCACCCACTCCTATTAATAGTGGAGTACTCTCCACTTCATTCTTTAATTGGTGACATCTCAGTGTCCATCATTCTTCTACATGTGCAGCAATTTTAATATTTATTTATCACCAAAATAATTCCAAATTATTCCGTAACAATTTCAATCATGTCATTAATAATTATGAATCATATTCAATCATCTAATGTTAATTGTAAATCACATTCATATTTAATTGTATAATGTGAATCCAATTCACACTAACTTATAAATTGTGAATCTTATTCACAATTAAATCTCTCTTTATATGATATTACGGATCACATCTACAATATTCATAATTATCGTGTACAGTGCTATCTGCATTAATCATATCCATCATAAATAAATCTAATTTGATTATATTAGATGCCTCTCTACACATGTCCAAATAATATAAATCATATCTACATCATTAATGATAATTAAATCAAATTTAATCATTAATTTTCCAATGCTCGGATATTGTCAATATGGAACTATTCTTGAACTCTTTCAAGAACAGTGTGCCTTCTCCGCGGATACTTGGAGATAAGAACGGGGCAACTGTATCATCCATGTATAGTGACATGTATAGTGAGATATAATATCATATCCAATCTAGAAGACTTCTTAGAGATGCCTGATCAAGTCAGACAGAATATCCAATATTCTCATTGCATCTGAATCATGTTCATATCAATGTCCACCATTTAGACTAAGATTGGATAACTAGTCTACTAAGTGGAATCACAAAAATCCAAAAATGTTTCATCACTCTCTCGGAATGGAAGTGTCAAGGGTATACAATCGATTAAGATCACATCACCCTCGAGTATTCCCAATACCCGTACATCCTACATATTGGAAGACCTAAAAACATGATGTTCTGATCTTATTTAAATTGCCTCCTTCAAGGTTTTATCATTAAGTTTCTCATTCGATCATTAGAAGTTGATATCGATCATATGCTTTCCAAAAGCAGATATCATACCTTCAAATTCTGTCTTATTTACAAACAAGATGACCAATGTTGGAATTTAATTTATCCCAACTTCTAATGAGCGAGCTCATGTCTTTTGATTCAGTTGTGAACTTGTATGATCCCTTTGAAAGATCGTATTACTCATATTTCCTCATATGCATACCAACTCGCCAGTGTATAGACTATGATTATGTCATAAACCTAATGGTTTGCCTAATATACATACTCAGACATATAATAATATATTTGTCTCCAATCAGAAGATGCATGCCTATATGTGATAGCATACGACATAGATTTTAGTTATCTCGATCTCATTAAGTCCACTCTTTGACCCAACTCATCCAACACCTCTGAATCTTTATTCCTATGCAGAGGACCTGCATACAGAAGTCGGTCAGATGTCGACCTTTGAAGTAAGGATTGCCATCTCCTTATTAGACTGGAGATCACTTCTTGATAATCAATTTCCAACGTGATTGAGTCCTCGATGTAACTCTTTAGATAGTCAACCATGCACTAGCATCTATAATCCAACCTTCGGATCAACATCTGTATGATATCAAGATGATCATGGTACATAACACAATTTGTACTAAGGGGCCTAGTATGCACATTATTATTCTTCATTTCGGATAAAAGAATAACCTGCAATAGCTTTTCATGCATAATGGATTGACGTGGGCTCACATGTCAAAAAATCTCCCACTGCCTCAACGAGCCATTAATGGGCTAATTTTAAACACACACTCATGTGCTAATGATAAGCCATTTCCACAAATAGCTTGCTCAACTGACTAGTTACTCTGTCATGAGAGATTATGCCAAGTCCTTTTACAGATTTGCATATCTCCCAGTAACATTGCCTGCATCCAATGTAGATATTGCATCTTATGCAACAAATACTCAATCTTGTTAAAGTAGTCACAGTGTTGGCATCTTGTTAGCTTTAACCTTTGACACCACAACTCAATAATTATTATAATCAGTAACTATTATCCTTATTAAAATATTGTCCAGCCTGGATATCTCTTTCTCCTTAGACTAAGACATAGTATTAAGTCTTTTAAGGTATATGTAGGTAAGACTTTTAGATCACCATCTACAAAGCCTTAAGTTCTTAAAGATAAGACTTTGAAATCATTATCTCTAAAATCTTGTGTCTATTAAATGTTGCTATTACTGTAGATAAGTGTTTTATCTCCATATTAAGATTGGTAACCGTTTACCACTCCCATGGAAAAAATATGTCTCTTGTACATATTTGGCATATACTAGGCTTCATATAGCTGGTACAAAAGGGCATGGAGCTTTAACATCCACATCCTCAACACTTTGAGGTGTTATCCCTTTAGATAGGTCAGTGCCATATCTTAAGGGAAAGAAGTCTCCCTTCGAAATTTTCCAAGTGGGATATTTTCAAAATGTACCCTTCATATGACTATCCCAATGCCATCTTCTATTGCTTCTGAATAACTTTAGAACTAAGATATGAGAGGCATCATTGAGATCTTTTTCTCAAAGGTATGCGATGTCCATATTAATAAAAACTTATTATCGTCCTTATACAATTTCAAATAATTAGGATTTTATTTACATTTAACACGATGAACACAGTGACACTCCCAATAAGCTTCACATGTTTCATCAGGATTCTATCTTAAATCATAACTATTATGATTTCATCAAATCTGATGTTTCAACCATAAGATGTTTTTTTGAGCCATAGACGGAGTTCCTTAACTTGCACACTTTGCCTTCCTCAACTATGAAGCCCTGAGGCTAATTCATATGAATATCCATGTTGAGATATTCATTTAGGAATGCAATCTTGACTTCCATCTTCCAGATGTCATAGTTAATTTATGTAGCTATAGTTAGCAATACTCTAATGGGTACAAGCATGGTCACTGGAGAGCAAGTCTCACCGCAAGTGATATCTTGTCTCTGTATGTGGCCATTGGCTATGAATCGTGCTTTGAAGGTCTATACCTTCTTATCAGGATCCCTCTTTCTCTTGAAAATCCATTTACACCCAACGGGTCTGACCCTTATAGATAGATCCTCAAGGGTCCATACAGAACATTTGTGCATGAAGTCTACTTTAGAATTTATTGCTAGCATCCATCTCTCAATGTCATGATCCTTAGAAACTTCATCATATGAAGTTCGATCATTGTCAGACTTCTCTGACATATGGAATCCATACCCTTTACGTGGTCTTACCACCCTCAAACTGATTTGAAAATGTATGAGTATTTCATCTTTAATTATCCTTTTAGTTTCTATTTAAGGAATCTCGTTATCCTTCATGGATTCGATGAGTCCCTTTACTTTATTCTTATCTTGATTCTCAAGAAAGTCATCCTCTAAGAATCATATCATTAGAGATAAAATCTTTTAAGAATCTCATGGTCATAAAGTATATATCCAATACCATCCTTTATATAACTAATGAAGTAACACTCTCTAAGTGCTAGATTCTAGCTCACTTGCATCCATATCTCTGTCATGGACCGAGCAATCCTTAATCCCTCAAATGTCTAACTCTAGGCTTGGTTCCAATCCATAGCTCATGAGGGGTTTTGGCTATAGATTTGCTTGTAATCTTATTAAGGATATACATTGCAGTCTCTACTGTGAATATCTGGAAACTAAGAGGTAATTATTCTAAGAGTCATCATTGATTAGATCATGTGAAACATTTTTCAGTTGCATCTCCCTACAACTCCATTAAGCTGAGATGTATTAGGAGGAGTGAGATAGGAACAACATTCCTTTCTCTATAAGGTATTCTTTAAATTCATCTAATAGGTAATGGCTACCTTGGTTAGATGAAATTTTATCCATCTTCCTTTTAACTTTGGTTCTAACCCAAATTGTGAAATCTTTGAACATTTCAAAGGTTTCTAATGTGTAAGGAAGAAATCTCCTACCACAAAAATCATCAATGGACATTACACGTCATTGATGTTCATTATGGTATAGATGATCTACATACATCAATATGTATGAGGTTTTCAATACCTTTGCATCTTACATGACTCACTGAAAAAGGTGCATCATATATTCTACTTTGAATATAGTATTGACAAGTATGTAAGATTTGAACTTTCAGATAATCTAAAGTTCTATCTCTTATTAGTCTATTGATCTCATCAATAAACTTGTGTCCAGTCATAGATCATTGTCAAATGATCTCCATCCTCCTTTTGATTTTTTAAGGTTTAATTTCCTGTATTAGAAATGAACCATTCATTGACATTCTAATTTTGTAGAGTCCTCTAGATGTTAAATCACTATCTGAAATATATACATCATGACTCTTTATGATAGGTCTATTTCATGATGTATGTCTATTTCTAACAAATTTAGAAATAAACAATGAATCTATTCTAATATTTAGGTTATAGAGATATTCTCTAAGACTAAGGGCTCCCCATAGGAAAGAAGTATTCTATCTATCCAATGGAGATTGTTGCAACAATTGCATCAAATACCATGTGGATTATTATTAACCTTAAGATCAAGTTTTATAGTCTTCTAAAACATATGCAACCAATAGCAAGTATTAGTAGAAGAACGAGATACAATTATCTGACTTTAATCTTATCCAATACGTAAGTCGATTTCAATGATGTGATGTAGAATATGCTGATGCACTATCCGAGTCCTTCTCTAAGGACTCTAAATAGTATGGATGGTCATACTATCAATATATCAGTTTGTTGCAGTATCGGCATCCATCCAACTCTTTGGATGTTATATGCGTGGAAGTCACAGAAGTACAATCAACTCTTTGACTTTACTTCTTACTTGGGATTGACCCATGCTTCCATTGTGCTTCCTTGATCTATAAACAACCATTTCTTACGATAACCGATGTCTTAAATTGAACATGTCTTCAATGGAGTACAATATAAGAGTATTTCAACATTTATACTAGCTTCGTCTCATTCATACAATATGAAAATTATGAAGCTTTATGAAAGATGAGTAGAGATAGTATAATGATGGCACTCATCATATCTACATCAATCGTAATTCTTAAATACTTTCGTTCAATAGGTACTCAAACATTTTGAGTATATCATCTTCTATGGAGCCACCATTCTGCATAATTCCAAGAACCATGTCATTCATGATTAAATGTTGAGAGAGCATATGTTCGTCAAAACATCTCCTCTGGTTTGAGAAGGATCTTGACAATTATGATCATCATCAACATGTTACTTTCAAAGCACAGTCAATAAGAGATCTAGATCATAGAGACACACAAACCCTAGGTTGTTGTCATTTTGTCTATTTAAGTATCAGCCCTCATTTTCATGAGAAAACTTGCACATTGTAATCACATACATTATGTGTCCAACTGCAAGTGCTACATCTTGATCATGGATCCAATCCATGATACTAGTTATGATTGAGTATAGATTTGAGTGGGTTTAATGAAGTTTGTTTGAAATAAGATAATTTACATAAATATATTTACTTTGATTAAGGTTTTATTATTTTAAATCAAAGTTGTCTCGCTTTTTATTACCTTGAAAGTCTATTCCCTTTCGAATTTTCAAAAAGTGAGGTATGTTAACCAAAGTACCTCAAGCGAGATCTGAGATCTCTCTTCCACCTTTGTCACATCCCAATAATATGCGAAAATGTAACTCGGGTGAAGGAAGCGGGAACTCATTCTGCCTTGCAAGTTCAACTTACATTTTTCAATTCGATCTTTGACACCCGAGCCCACCACCCCTAAGGTAATGTGGACCAGTTGTCAATTGAATCAACTATCAACATGAATTGAACTCGCTATGAGCAATCCAATGCCGCCTCAATTATATGGGTAATAACATTGAGGTCACTACACAAATAGAATTACTCTTTCCAGAAGTAAAGAGCCCAATCCATGTGCGCTTGTAGGTCGAAGCTATGACTTCATATAGGTGTCTCTGCCGTACAATCCATGGCAATGGAACTCTTTGCCTTGACAAGGGACCATGAATGTTTGTTATAATCCTTCATATCCCATTTAGATTTTGATTAATCATTTAAATCACATTCTCACGATCAACACTTCCAAGGAAATCATGTCTTATCAATTATAGACTGTGTATTTTAATTGGATTATATTAATTTAATCAAATTAATGAATATTTACCCAATACAACCAATAAATAATTCATTTGCTTGATATTACTATATAGTATACACCCTCACTTAGTATGTTTTGTTATTCCAATTTAGTTGTTAAAGTACATAGAGACTTCGCATGCTACCGTTCCTTGATCCAGCCAGATCGTATAGATTATGCTAACAAGGAGGGTTTCCATTGCAAATGTGATGCAAGTGCCAATTAAGTAACTCATTAGCATATCTAGGCCTAGACACCATTACCATTCTAATTCAAGACAACATAATTGGTACAATTTGTACCAAGGGATTTTATCAATATTTCAATCGTGTATGATACTATATAATAATCATTCAAAAATTTAGGTATTTAAAAATTTCCATATATTTCTGGTCATGTCAAGCAAAAAAGTTGATTTTGAATGTAAAATTTGAACTACAACTGTTGTAGTTTCAAAGTAGGGTTTATCATGAGGCAATCACTCAATATAAGTTGATGTCAAATATGAATCATCATATAATCATGGCAAATTCTCAATTTTCATGATTAATAGTGAATGATAAATGCATTAATTAAGGTCATCAAGATGATCTAATCATATTCCGATTCATCCCCACTAAATGTCACCTATCTAGGGCAAACAGAGTCGGGATTGCACGAAATAAATTTAAGTGTTCTGTTGGTTTGATTCTTAACATAATTAATGTATTTTTAACATGTTTCATGATAGAAAAATAGTATTTAAAATTCATCAAGTTACAGATCTGAAATTCATGCATAAACAACACACTACGGGAACTTTTCCTATCCAAATCAATGCTTGATCGTCACCAACCTTCGGTGAAACTTTTTTAGGTCATGTCCAGACATTCTAAACATGATTTAATACCCCAAAATTTGTTTATAACGGGTCAAAATGGTAGGCATATCATATATGCACAAAATCGATTCGAAATCACATCTACGTGAAAAACAACAAGTTCTCGTGCATCCGATATGCAAAAAACATGTTCCCTTATGGTTTGGATCATATACAAGATCTTTAAAATAACTCTAAGACCACTTGAAAGGGAGTGAATAAAGACTCTCACATCACGGAAGCGTGGAGATTGTATCGCATGCGATCTAGGTCGACTAGTCATACTAGTTGATGGGGCAGCGAGAATTTAAAAAAATCGATGAAATCACATGGCATGAGAGTAATTTCCATGTTGTTTCATCAATATCACACAAGTATTAGTCTTACCTTTTGAAGGATGATTACGACCTTGTAGTCTCTAAGCAAAGAGACATCTTGTCTCAAGTTCGATCCAACGTAGATAGCACTTCTAAGCGCGTGGATGACACATGTGCATCCTGCAATTAAATGTGATGATCCGAGCGAGGAACCTCTTTGTTTCATCATACAAAGTCGGGCATCTTCTTTAAGTGCACGCGACACCAAAGAAGATGGAGAAAAAAGAGAAGTCGATTCAACAATATTGCGATAGCATGATGACGACTACAATCACCGCAAACCCTAGGCATGGGGACGTTCATTAGGATTTGAGTGGGACGGTGGACATGTACGGTAGAGAGTAGAAGAATTTTCAACGCTTGAAATATCTCTTATGTTGTCAATTAATTGGAGAACGCTAGGCTACCTTCTCTTTATAATAAATTGGATGGTTAGGATGCACTCTTAATGCACTCATAATTGAATCAATGATCAAGATTTTGTTGCAATAATTTGCAACATTATAATTATTTTTAAAAGAAAAAATAAGTTGAAGTTATTCTTTAAGAAATGATCTCAATTAAAATCAATCTTCATGTGGAAGAATTAGGAAAGAGGGGAGCATCCTTCCAATTATAGGGTAGATGATTGATGAACTTGTGATTCATCATATTATTTACTTTTCATTGTCCTCCTGATGATCGCTGAATATGTGGTTTAATTTTTGTTCGTTGTAGTACATGTACTTAGTGATTCGTTCAGAATCGAGAGAAGATCTCCGTGAAGAGTGTCTCAGATTTAGTTTATATCACGGGCAAGTCCGGGGTCGAACACAGGGAGGCAAAGGAACAACGTCGGGCGATTTCAAAAACTTAGGTCTAGGTTTCCACATGTATTTTTTAAATTTTTTATACAAAATAAGTACAAAATGCAATATGCGAGTAAATTAAGACACTAAGAAAGCACACAACTTAGCCAAATTGATTTTGATAGGAAATAAATCCAATTTAGCCAAATTGTATTTTTCCTAAAATCCTAATCCAGTGAGGAACACAAAACATTTTTTTGTAATTTTAGAATTAAAATGCACCCTTTTATGGGTTTTTTAGAACTTTTTCACACAAATAGAATGTAAAAAACATAAAAAATTTATTGGAATGAAAACATGATGCATGGATGCTACAATAATTTTTTTTTGGATTTTTCTGACAAAATATGATTTTTTATGGAATTTTTAATGCAAAAAGAGTTATAGTAACTAATTAATTCCTAATAAATCCACAATAGCAATTTAGCAGAGAATGAATTGTCTCATATAGGTATTTTCATAAGGAATCTAGAAGAGTTAAAATTTTGTAAAAAAGATGTCTGTGGATTTAATTAAAAATCAAGTATCAAAAACACTCTACAATTTATTTCCAAAATAAGATAACTCCAATTAATGTAAAATTTTAATACTAAATAAAGCACACTTCAAGACATCATTCCTATTTTTTTGTGAAATTGCTAGAGCAACTGTGAGTGAGATATAGATTTAAGAGCTCAAAATGGTTAAAATATGAACTTTTGCACTTAAATAATTTTAGTTAATTATCTAGAGCTCACAAAAATACAAATAAATAATCAGAATAGACAATTAGTTGCACAACACATTGACATTTTTCATTGAATAAAATGACGCTAAATAGATGTCTAAATCATGATGCAAATGTAGGGTTATCCATGCAAAATAGAACTGAAAACTGACAATATAAAAAAACATGCACAGGGACTAGTTCGTAACTACAAGAACTTTACAGGAAATATGTGAAATTTTTACATTAAAATAATTTAAAAACAGAAAACCAGCCTTCGTCTTCGCAGGGCTCGAGGAGGCGAAAGGGGGTTGGACGGGGTGGCGGGCAACGCACTTGGAGGGGGCAACGACCAGCGGAGGCATTGGGAGGTGCGACCGGCGATGGCGTGGTGGGCCGCGCGGGAAGCCGGTGGTGGCCGACCGCGGGCCTGGGAGGCAGAAGCTGGTGGTTGCGGTGGGGCGGCGGACGAGGGAAGGGACGGGCCGCCACAGGCAGCGGTGGCAGGGCGGAGGAGCGTCGCTGGTGGGCACGCAGTAGCTCAGGCGTTCCTGCAAGGTGGAGGGGCGGCAGGGCTCGGCGGCGGCGGCGGTGCTCCCCATCTGGTGCATTTTTTTCGATTTTTTTAAATTTTTTGTTTCGCAGCTGTAATAAATTTTTTTGTTTAGATTTTTATTTTTTTATTTTTTTAAACAGGAAACTAAATATGTATACAAAAGGGGGGAAATGGTAGATGAGTATGTGGGAATAATAAAAATGATGGTGATGGTGGAAAGATGTAACAGTGGTGGTGTGATAAAAAAAACTTTGCAAAAATAACAATGATGACAAAATGCTAAGAATACCTATGATGGAGAGGGTCGCCTATGATATGCTCACGAGAAGCAGGGTCTTCGCTTGAATCACCAGCGAGCGATGAGCTCGAGCAGCGTGCGGGTGCAACTGCGATGTTGGCCAAGAAGCCAACGGATCTCACCGGAGAGAGGGCTGTCGTTGCTCGATCGTGGTTGCATCGTTGTCACCGATTCAACTCTGAAACTAGGCTCTCCTCACATAAAGATGGATCAAGTACCAATTGAGGAGGATGGGATGTATAAAAAGAGATAGAAAATGGAGGTTAGAATGGAGGTGGAATATAATGGAGGTTATTAAGATGGCGGAGTTGAATTAGAAGTTAGAAAAAATGGTGGAATAACGGAATTGAATGGGTTATTATTGTAGATAATGGAAATTAAATAATAAAGTAAATAATAAGAGAAAGTACGCTACGAAAATACAACAAAATATAAAGAAGAAAAATAGTGAAGAATTTATAAAGGAAGACATACAACATGTACATTTTTTGTTTGCTTTTCTAATTTATATTTTTTGTCTTTTAAATAAGAAATATTTACAACAAAAAATACAATAAAATACTAGAATCAAAATACAAAACAACGATGATTGTTTTTGGATTTTTTAGTAATTAAGAAAGATAAAATAAAAAATGAAGAAATAATGAATATATACATAATATACAATGTACATATAGGTCCCAAAATCCAACTTTTGCAAATGAGCTCCGATGTTAATGTAACTACTTCTGTTTGATAGATAATTTTCTAACTTGAACTTTAAAAGTGAGTTTGATGAATTTGAAGTTCATACAGAGCGTGAATTTGGCCGGAAAGTTGGACTTTACGGTTTTTTCTCTTTGGGATCTAGGAGTATTTATTTGAGGTGAGAATTATTTTGTATTTTTATAATTTTATATACAATGTTATGAACAAGTTAGAGAAATAATTAGCCAAAAAGGAGTTGAAATAAAATTATTAAAAATACATGAAGTTTTGGACTATTTACATGTGAAAACTCCTTTATTTTTGTGGCCTTTTATTGCTAATTTATTTTGTGTAATAATTAATGTGTTTTATTTACAAGAGTTATTTTATTAATTTATTGATTTTATATACATTTATTTGAGATTTTACTCAGAGATTTTGCTAAGATCAAGATATTGAGATGATGAATCGTGGACTCATCACCCCCCTATACTTAAACTTTGCTAGTACTCGAGCAAATAAAGAATGAATAAGTTGGAATATCCCCTGACTGTGCATGTGAATACAAGACTTGATCCGTTCAAGAACTCTCAGTTTTAGAGATCCTAAAATTTTAAGCTGAACCAATCTCTAGTCAAAAGGTATCCAATTTCCCTAATCATCAGACTCTCTTTGTATACATATATAGTAGGGATATGACTTAAGTGTTGACTGCAGTTACAAGAGTAGAGTCACAACGTCACCCAAGGTTCCAGTCCAAGAGACTCTCCTAAGAACTCGACCCTCAACACTAGGGAATAAATCATTTCTTGCATCCAATTCACCGTCTCTTTAGTTGTCAGACTTAAAAGTGTAGATGGAAGGTCAGTTGATGGAGGGCATAGGATTGTGTCGTTTCTTATCTCCCTCTCATTGGAACAAGGATCCTCTCAAGTGCCTTGTTACTCAACGCATATTTTTGGTGTTGATCAGTTCATCCGTCAAGAGAAGTTGGAGTCGTCTGCACTTGTTTTCGTGGGAGTACATCGGGGCATGACTTTTTTGAGTACCTATCGTACCTTCTACACCCAGACTTGTAGCATTTACGATGCAGAGCCCTTTTTTGGTGCAAACCCGACTTTTAGTCCTAATAGCGGTGGTCCAAGTGGACACTTTGAAATGGTTGGGAGCGCTCGCCTTTGGTGGAAGCTCTTTGATATTTGACTTTGTGGAATGAGATCTTTTCTTTAACATTTCATTGCTTTGTAATATATTTGGCTAGCTCCACTGCTTTTACCAAGAGTTGGCACACACTGATCAATATTTTTTCTATTTTATCACACCTTGGCACTTAGGTAAATATCAAGAGATAGTACAAGAACCATGTTCTAATACTGGTTAAAGGTGCTGACACTCAGGTTTCATGAAGCCTTCATTGAGTTTATCCCATCCTCGAGCATCATTAAATCAGGTCCAAACTCAAATCCCTCATCCCAGTTCCTCAAGTGAAATTTCAACTCATCTCATCATAACTGCAGCAGTGTATGTGAGGTGCTGATCATATTCTTAAGGTAGAGACTAAGCATGAAATATAGCACACAAATCTTTCAAACTAGGGAAATGTGAATAATTAAATCAAAGATCCTAATGACTAAGGCTGGTTAACTCAAACTCTCAAGACCTCATAAACCAAGTGTTCTTGAACATCACTAGTCTTATATGAAAGTGTAAGTGTCAGGGGGTTAAACTAACCCATTAATTAGTTTTGTTTTGTTTTGTTTGTTTTTTTTTGAAAAACATACACATTTTTTTTGAAACCAGGTAAAGAAAGAAAAGATATTTTTTTCATTTGAAAAAGTTTTTTAAGTAAATAAGGGAAGAAAAGAGTTTTTTTATAAAGCTTTTTTTGAAAAAGATATTTTTACCAATTTTACCCACCCCGTAATTATTGTAATATATACAAAAATAATGCGAAAGTACGAGCTATGGATAAAGTATATATGTAATATATGCATGCCCCTCAATACTTAGCATGTGATATGTCCTCAGAGCACAAGAAGAGAGAAAAATACATAGATCGTGCTAAATGTAGGACAACTAAAATAATATAAAGTATAGAAGTCGATCCGCCCCCTATACTTAGGCTCTGGTCAGCCTAAGTGCAGAAGAAGAGCAAAAATGGGGCAGACGAGGTTAAGGGAAGAAATGGATGAGTATATACACATGGTGGGCATCGCCCCCCCATACTTAGGCTCTGGTCAGTCTAAGTATAGGACATAAGTAAGTGTGAGAATCGATGTGATCTGAAGAATACACAGAGAAGGGATGATATACAAGAGTGAATGAATCTTCTAAGCTGCTGAATCTTGATGCTGCATCTTCATGAAGAGTAATATGATGTATCTGCTCTGTGCTCGCTCTGCATGAAGTTGATGACATCGACTTGGACTAACTGCTCTTTAGAATCTACACAATGCTTCAACAGTTGTCCATTTACCACATGAGATTGTGCACAATCTATGAGATCAACTATCTCTACACATCCATTCTCGTGCACTTTCTTAATAACAAAGGGACCCATCCATTTAGATTTGAGCTTCCCATGGAACATCTTCAACCTGGCATTGAACAACCATACCTTTTGTCCAGGGATAAAGTCTTTGCACCTAATGTGCTGATCATGCCATCTCTTTACTTTGTCCTTATAAATCAAATTATTGTCCTATGCCCTATTTCAGATTTCCACGAGCTCGTTCAAGTCTCGACAAAGCTTCCCTAGGTGACAACTCCGATTAATCTGCTCAATTGCCCATTCGGATTTGTGAATCAGCTCTGCGGGCAAATGACATGGTTTGCCATAGATCATTCTAAATGGGTAAGTACCCAATGGTGTCTTGTAGGCTGTCCTATAGGCCCATAGATTTTGGTCCAAGAGCTGGGAACAGTTCTTCCTATCGGGACGAACCAACTTCTGCAAAATACTCTTCACCTCTCTGTTCGAAACCTCTGCCTTGCCATTGGACTGTGGGTGGTAAGGACTAGTTACTCTATGCTCAAATCCATAGTCCTTAGCTAAAGATCTCATATCTCGGTTCACAAAGTGGCTACCCCATCAGATATCAAAACTTTTGGCATCCCAAACCTAGCAATAATATGGTCTCTCACAAACTTACAGACAGTCTTGCTGTCTGCGGTTCGGGTTGGGATAGCCTCCACTTACCTAGATAGATAGTCAACCGCCAACAATATGTACTCATGTCCTTGGTTGTTGGGAAAGGGACCATAAAATCTATGCCCCATGCATCAAAAACATCACAAATATTCACTGACTGCATGGGCATCTACCTGTACCTCCCATCCTTTGACAGATCGGGCACGACCGTACAAAATCAATAGCATCTCTAAATAAGGTCGGCCAGTACAATCCACATTGAAGTACTTTGTGAGCAGTTCTCTTTCTCGAATGGTGTCCTCCAGCCTCGAGATTATGACAATATGTGAGGACACTCTGGTACTCCTCCTGAGGATTACACCTTCTCCAAACACAAATCCAGTCCTTCGAAGAAAAGGAAAGGATCGTCCCAGTAGTATCTCCTCGAATCTGACTTCATTCGGTCAATGCTGCTCCTAGTCTAACCATGGGGAACCTGCTTGGAGACAAGATAGTTCACCATATTGACATACCATAGGAGTGAGTCAATAACACAAATCGACTCGTCTGGGAAAGTCTCTCTAATCCGCTCATAATCAGGAGAATCCTTAAGTTCAATTCGAGAAAGGTGATCAGCCACAACATTCTTCACTCCAGATTTATCTTTTATCTCCAAATCAAATTCCTGGAGGAGTAAAATCCACCTAAGAAGACGTGCCTTCACATGTTCTTTTCCATTAAATATCGAATGATTGTGCGATCAGTGTAGATTGTCACCTTAGAGCCTAAAAAATATGACCTGAACTTCTCGAGGGCCAATACTACATCGAGCATTTCCTTTTCAGACATTGTATAATTCTTCTGTGTAGGATCTAATACTTTGCTTGCTTAGTGGATCGCAAACGAGATCCCCTCTCGTTGTTGTCCTAACACAACTCCTATAGCGAAAAATCTGAAGCGTCAGTCATGATCTCAAAGGGGAGAGACCAGTTAGGAGCTTGTGGATAGGCGAGGCACAAATCTTCCTCTTCAAGAGCTTAAAGGCCTCCAGACACCTGTGATCTACAACGAACTCCGTGTATTTCCCTAAGAGCTCATTCAGTGGGCGGGTGATCTTAGAAAAATCATGAATAAATCTCCTATAGAATCCAACATGCCCTAGAAAAGACTTCACTGACTTCACGTTGGTAGGTGGATCGAGTTTCTTGATCACCTCCACCTTGGCAGGGTCAACCTCCATTCCCTTTTTGGAGATGACATGCCCCAACACGACATCCTTCATCATCATAAAGTGACTCTTCTCCCAGGAGAGTACCAGATTCACCTCTCTACACCTCGTGAGGACTCGGTCCAAGTGCTCTATACATGTATCAAAAGAATCACCATGGACCGAGAAGTCATCCATGAACACTTGTAGGAAATCTCCCACCATCTCGACAAATATGGCGATCATGCACCGCTGAAATGTGCTCGGGGCATTGCAGAGCCCGAATGGCATGTGCCTGAAAGCATAAGTGAAAATGGACATGTAAATGTGGTCTTTTCCTGGTCCTCAGGGGCTATAGCTACCTGGTTGTAGCCTGAGTACCTGTCAAGAAAACATAACAACTCTTTCCCTGCTAATCTCTCCAAGATCTGATCAATAAAAGGTAAGGGAAAGTGGTCTTTCTTGGTCGCGGCATTAAAGCACTAGTAATCGATACAGACACGCCGCGACGTGGGTACTCGTGTCGCGATCTCTACCCCCTCTTCGTTGGTGACCATCTGAATTCCCGACTTCTTCGGAACAACATGAAGCGGGGCCACCCACTTGGAGTCAGAAATAGGGTATATAAACCTTGCCTTGCACCATTTCTCAATCTCTTTCTTCATCACTTCCCGTAGATTAGAGTCAAGTCTCCTCTGGAACTCGCGGGAAGGTCTCACATTATCTTCAGTAAAAATATGGTGCGAGCAGAGTGCGGGGTTGATCCCCACAAGATCCGACACTATCCAAACTATTGATTTGTGGTTCCTCTCTAAGACTTATAATAACCTAGACTCATGTTCTAAAGTCAAGTCTGAGCTAATGATAGTAGGATATCTCTCTTTGGGTCCCGCAAGAAAGGCATACTTGAGTGTAGGAGGTAGTGATTTCAGCTCTGGCAATGTGGTGTCATCAAGCAAATCTGGATGAACTAAATCTGAATCTGGTTCCATGCTGCATGAAGGTAAGCTAAGCTGTGTAGTACTCACCACCATCTTAGATGTATCGGGAGTCAGATCGCCAAAGAAACGCGGTAGTTCGACCAAAGCCGTGTCCGACTTGTCATCTATGTCCCATGATCGTTCCAAAGGGGATGCAACTGACAGATCCAGATAGATCTCTACATCATCACGGGAATATGTAGATGCATCTCTAACAAGATAAGACAACACTTGGCAAACTGCATCATCCACTATTTCCTTTCCAGATGAAAGGGTCTCGCTCTGTCCTGAAGGAATTTGTCTCCAAATCTCAGCAGTGCTAATCATTCTGCAATCTGCCTCTGAAGATGAGTACTTTGTGCTGCTCTCTGAATCTGACACTGGGTTTGCTTCATCTCAAGGTTCACTTCTCCGCCTGAAGAACGGAACTTCATTATTCCCGTACCATAATCAAAAGCTGTGCCTGCGGTCCTAAGGAAGGGATGCCCGAGAATGATTTGAGATTCTCTCCAATGATTGGGGGTCTCCATGTCCAAGACTGTAAAGTCAACCTGATAGTTCTACCCCTCAATCGAGATAACTACGTTCTTTACTTCTCCCTTAGGTCTCTTCACTGAACTATCTGCGAATTGGAGTAAAGCTCTAGATTTGCGAAGTGGTCCCAACTCCAATTTCTGGTATAATGTTAAGGGAAGTAAGTTGATCGAAGAACCGTTATCCAAGAGTGTGCGTGCAAATGCAATGTCGTCAATATGACTCTCCACATAGTGGGCACCCATCTCTCTCTTTTTCCTTGGCAATGTCTGATTCTTGAGACAATAGGTTGTGGCTACTGACAAGACATGTGTCTTTATATTTTGGTTCTCTTTTTCTTGCTAACCCTTGTAGGTGTGCATCTCACCTTAAGGTATTTTGGAAATGCAGGATAGTTAGCCACATGCTCCTCAAATGACACCTTTACAGTGATACAAAATCGTTCCATATCGGGGTCATCTTTCTGAATCCTTTCGATGTGCTTTCTTGCCATAAGAGCATGGGAGAAAGGGATTGAAGATAAGGAAACAGAAGATGAAGAGTCTGAATCATGAATTGAAAGATCATTCTTGGCATTAACTGAAACAGAGTTCTTCATACTAGAATCTTTTTGATGCAACATGGAATCAAAATCATAATTATCTACTATAGGTTGTGGAATAGAAGCTGGAGTGGTATCCGCCACAACCGGAGATGCAAGGTCTTCTGTAGACTCAGAAGAATATCCATGCTGTCGATGTTGCATACGTGCTCTCCTTCTCCTCTCGGCTCCCTGAGTAAAAATCCTCGAATGGTGCTGATGGGGCTCCGAAATATGCTACCTCTCCTCCTCATCCTCTGAAGGCTGTTCATTGTAGAGCGCCAGAGATGCCCCTCCTCGTGTCCCTCGCCCGGTTAGGTACGATCATGGTCCTTCCGCTCCTGAGTGACATGTGGTTAGCCTCGTCATGCGAAAGATCTCATGTTCAGATCTAGAAGATGTTGAATAGTTACCTGGCTAAAGTGCTGCTGAGAACTAGATCGGTTCAGGCTATTGGGGTTAGCTTGAACTTGGGCTGGAATTGAGGTAGAGGGTGCAGTCTGCTCGTCTCACCATCTGGACAGGCGGTTGACATACACTTGTAAGTCGTGAATTTTGTTCCTATAGGAACGGAGCTCGTCGAGTATCTGCTGTTGAATGTCCACGTGACTAGATGAAGAAGGAAGGGGATAAGACTGGGAAGAAGAATTGGAAGACTGGCCCTGCTGGCCAAGGTACTGCCTCTGCTGCTGCTGGGGTGTCTGCTGAAATTGTGGGCCCTGCTGGCCCGCCTGGTAATGGCCCTGCTGGCCCGCCTGGTAATGGCCCTGCCGGCCATACTGCTGGTACTGCTGCAGTTGCGGCTGGGGTGGCTGGAATCCATGGCTCTGCTGTGAAGGAGGTGGTGCTGAGGTGAATGCGGTGTTATGAAAGATCGGGGGACGCTGATAGGACCATCGGTCTCCCGTACTTCCCTGCCTGGCAGGGTCCTGAGTATACCATAGTCCATTCACCTCCCAAACCGGTGGAGGCTCCTCCTAAATTGTCTCTGCTAATGGAGGTGGCTGCTGGAAAGAGTGGGCGTAGGATTGGTCCTGCTCCCATGGCTGGGGTCGCCCTGACACCAACTGCTCCTGAACATGGTGAACTCTGTAAACAGGAGCAACGGGTGCAGTCACAGTGGGTATCCTTATCTTAGATACCTTCTCAGTCAACTCCTCCATCTATTTTGGAAGTTTGGAGACGCTCCGGTCTAACTCATCAATCCTCCTGTCGTTCCTCTCTACTACTGTAAGCTTGTTTGCAAGGAGTCCCATGCTAGGGATCATGTCCTGAGAGAGATCAACTACAACTGATTTTCCCCCTCCAAACGAGAGTGAACTGGGGGACGATGTATAGGCCCTGCTGGCCATCTGTGAGTAGCTGGTTTCAGCCATCTGCTCGAATACCTTCCAGACGGTATCCGATCCTCGTGATGTATAGCTGCCTCCACAGGCAACGCTCACTAAACCCTCCATCTCAGGGTTGAGACCGGTGAAGAACGACTGGACCAAGATGTTATCATATATATTGTGTTAGGGACACTTCTACAGGATGCCCTTGAATCTTTCACATGCATTACAAAAGGCTTCTTGGGGTAATTGGGAGAAACTCGTAATACGCGTCCTCATCATGTTAGTTCTACTTAAGGGGTAGAACTTCTTCAAAAAAAGGTCCTTGAACTGGGCATAAGTGGTGACGGTAACTCCAAGATTTTTCACCCAGTAGTTGGCTTTTCCCCAAGGCAAATGGAAGGGCTATGAGCCTAATATAATCCTGGCTAACATTAGGATGTCTAAGGTTTGCGCAAACGAGCTCGAAGTCCCTTAGGAATGCATATGGCTCCTCAGAAGCATTCCCATCAAAGTGTGGCAGCAGGTTCAGAAAGTGCGGCTTCAATTAAAAATCAATAGTAGGTTCGATCGGACTCAAGTAGTTCTGAATTCTGTACTGTCCGGGGTTATATGCCGTATCCATTGGCTGTTCGACCCCAACATCGAGCAGCCCTAACTGAGCTCTCAGTAATGCGTGTTGCTGCTCAGATGCATCTAATCTGACTAGTACCATTCTCATTGGGTCGTCGGGGTGTTCTTCTTCATCTTCTTTCTTCTTTGGAGGCATTTTTTGTATCTTCTTTAGGTCTTGAATCAGTAAGGTGTTCTTGATTAAAAGAGGATTTATGAATGAAGATATTCTCACCAAGGTGAAGGTCTTCCTCGGTGAGGTGGGAAGAGAGAAAGGGAATGACTTGAGAGTAACCATCCTGAGAGTGGGTGATCCTGGGCTCAAGAGGGTTATGAGTCCAGGTCGGTCGAAGTTGCGCTTGGACCTTTGAAGACGTATTTTTTGGAGGGTTCAATGAGAGATTCGCAAAGTCCGAATAAATATCCCCCAATCGGTCATCTTCGATATCAAAAGAACCGATTAGAACACGATATTCAATGAGGCGCTAGTTCTACGATGCACGTAAATGTGCAGAGTAAACTCACACCATATAAACGCAATTCAAACCCTCAATTTCACCAACTCAAAAAGTAATGACCGTAAGGGTTCAACCGAATTATCTGGTCAATTTTAGTTGGTGATAAATGCAATCTTAGAAAGATTAACGAGCTGTTAGGTGCCCGTATTTTCCTACAGACTGGCCCGGTTCTTATGACTAGTTGGACCTCCTTTCAACCAGTATAGGAGTAAGTACAAACCGTATAAATACGGCTACTCGTTCCTTGAGGACTAAGGCGTCCTCTAAACCTCCCACTCTGCTAAGGAAATCTGGACCGTTTACCGGCTACCCGTAGATCCTCACTGAAAAGTAGCTAATCGCCTAAAAATAAAGAACCAGTAGTAAGTAAGAAATCCTGTCTTGACTCTATCCTAGGGTCGTCTCTCTCTCACTTGCAAGTAAAACAAACAATGAGGGCTTTATGCACCCGAGAACAGGGTTTTCTTTTTATTCCAACTTTTTTTAATCGACTTGCTCAATTCAGTCCCAATTTAAGAGTTAGGTTATCACTTGAAATTTAATCTGAACACAAAAGCACGTCTACCGTTCAGTCCCAATTTCCTTTTTGACCTTAAGTTGTAAAAAAAGAGGGAAATCAGCAACCAGAATGCAAACGTGAAACAATGATGCATGCTTAGAAGAAGGTATACTTACAGTGAATCCCATCACTCTCCATGCGTTATGCAAAACTGAATTTGTAAATTTTACATTAAATGCATGCAGATCGAGAAAACCACACCTAAACAATATAGTATTAACGGGGAAGAATTGATTTAATTTTAGCTTAGTAGTACGTGTCTATGTGTGTCTATTATGAATCTTATTAGATAAGTGAATCTTCTAAGATATGTGTGGCCTAAATTACGATGGACACAAACAAATTGATGCTATACTACCGTGTGCCTAACCTTAAATTCGCCACTCAAGGTGAGCCCCACTCTCACCGGAGAGTGAAACCGGTCTCGACACACCACAAAGTAATGTCCAACTCTCTTTACACATACGAGCTCTTAAGAAAGAGCCGCTATAAATGATAAAATTACCTAAATTATTACAACACAATAATTACAAAAATTTACAAAAATAAAAATGCTCTAGAAATAAATTAAATTCCTATCTCTTCAGCAGTCGGCGCACGTCGCGTCTGTCAACCTCCGATGCACTCCAAGTTCACCTGACCCTCGCAAGGAAAAAGACATTTATGTTAGAGAGTTAAAAAACAAAATATTTACAAAAAAATGAGTAGAAAAATAATTGAGAAAAGAAAAAATAGAATAAATACAAGGTGGCTCAGGGATCAGACTACCCAAGTAAGTGAAAATCTAAATCTAATTTTTTAAATTAATCTCTAAGCCGTTTGCCTCCCCGGCAACGGTGCCATCTGATCGATCGCTATATACGTGGTTTAATTTGTGTTCGGTGTAGTACGTGTACTTAGCGGTTCGTTCAGAACCGAGAGAAGATCTCCGTGAAGAGTGTCTCGGCTTTAATTTATATCCCGGGCAAGTCCCGGGTCGAACACAGGAAGGCAAAGGAACAACATCAGGCTAATTCAAAAACTTAGGCTAGGTTTTCATACTGATTTTTTTATTTTTTATGAAAAATGAGTAAAAAAATGCAATATGCGAGTGAATTAAGACATTAAGAAAGCACGCAACTTAGCCAAATTGATTTTAATAGGAAATACATCCAATTTAGCCAAATTGCATTTCTCCAAAAATCCTAATCCAGTGAGGAACACAAAACATTTTTTTTGAAATTTAGGAATTAAAATGCAACAAATAAAAATGCATACTTTTTATGGGGTTTTTAGAAAATTTTCACACAAACAGAATGCAAAAATCATGAAAATTTTACTGGAATGAAAACATGATGCAAGGATGCTACAGTTATTTTTGGATTTTTATGACAAAATATGAATTTTTATGGATTTTTTAATGAAAACAGAGTGACAATGACTAATTAACTCCTAAAAATCCACAATAGCAATTTAGGTAGAGAGCAAATTATCTCATATAGGTATTTTCATAAGGAATCTAGAAGAGTTGAAATTTTGCAAAAAAAGATGTCTGTGGATTTAATTAAAAATCAAGTATCAAAAGCACTCTATATTTATTTCCAAAACAAAATATCTCCAATTAATGCGAAATTTGAACGATAATTAAAGCACACTTCAAGACATCATTTCTAATGTTTGTGAAATTTTTAGAGCAACTATGAGTGAGATATAAATTTAAGAGCTCAAAGTGGTTAAAATATGAACTTTTGCACACAAACAATTTTAGTTAATTATCTAGAACTCACAAAAATATAAATAAATAATCAGAATGTAGACAATTAGTTGCTTAACACACTGACATTTTTCATTGAAAACAATGATGCTAAACATATGTCCAAATCATGATGCAAATGTAGGGTTATCCATGCAAAACAGAACTGAAAACTGACAATATAAAAAAGACAAGCACATGGACTAGTTCGTAATTACAAGAACTTTACGGGAGACATGTGAAATTTTAACATTAAAATAATTAAAAAAATAGAAAACCACCTTCGTCTTCGTAGGGCTCGAGGAGGCGGAGGGGGGTTGGATGGGGCGACGGGCGGTGCACTTGGAGGGGGCGGAGACCGGCGGAGGCGTTGGGAGGTGCGGCCGGCGGTGGCGTGGTGGGCTGCGTGGGAGGCCGGTGGTGGCGGAAGGCCGACTGCAGGCCTGGGAGGCAGAAGCTGGTGGCTGCGGTGGGGCGGCGGACGCGGGAAGGGACGGTCCGCTGCAGGCGGCGGTGGCTGGGCGGAGGAGCGCCCTGGCGGGCACGCAGTGGTGCAGGCGTTCCTGCAAGGCGGAGGGGCGACAGGGCTCGGCGGCGGCGGTGGGTGCTCCCCACTTGCTACGGTTTTTTTATTTTTTCGATTTTTTTAAATTTTTTTATTTTGCAGCTGTAATAATTTTTTATTTTTGATTTATTTTTTTGATTTTTTAAAAACATGAAACCAAATATGTATACAAAAGGGGGAAAATGGTAGATGATGATGTGGGAATAATAAAAATGATGGCGATGGTGGAAAGATGTAACAGTGGCGGTGTGATAAAAAAATTTGCAAAAATAACAATGATGACAAAATGCTAAGAAAAATACCTACGATGGAGACGACCGCCTATGATGTGCTCACGAGAAGCAAGGTCTTCATTCGAATCGTCGGAAAGCGATGAGCTCGAGCAACGCATGGGTGCGGCTGTGTTGTTGGCCAAGAAGCCAACGGGTCTTACCTGAGAGAGGACTGTCGTCGCTCGACTGCGGTTGCGTCACTGTCACTGATTCAACTCTGGGAACTAGGCTCTCCTCACATAAAGATGGATCAAGTGCAAATTAAATAGGATGGGATGTATAAAAAGAGATAGAAAATTGAGGTTAGAATTGAGGTGGAGTAGAATGGAGGTTATTAAGATGGTGGAGTTGAATTAGAAGTTAGAAAAAATGATGGAATAATGGAGTTGAATGGGTGGTTATTGTAGAGAATGGAAATTAAATAATAAAGTAAATAATAAGATAAAGTAGGCTACTAAAATATAACAAAATATAAAGAAGAAAAATAGTGGAGAATTTACAAAGGAAGACATACAACATGTACATTTTTTATTTGTTTTTCTAATTTATATTTTTTGTCTATTAAATAAGATATATTACAACAGAAGAATACAATAAAATACTAGAATCAAAATATAAAACAACGACGATTTTTTTAGATTTTTTAGTAATTAAGAAAGATAAAATAAAAAATGAAGAAAGAATGAATATATGCATAATATACAATGTACATATAGGTCCCAAAATCCAACTTTTGCAAATGACATCTGATTTTAATGAAACCATTTTTATTGGATAGATAATTTACTAACTTGAACTTTAAAAGTGCGTTTGGTGAATTTGAAGTTCATACGCAGGAATTTGGCCGGAAAGTTGTGACTTTACGGCTTTTACTCTTTGGGACTTAGGAGCATTTATTTGAGGTAAAATTTATTTTGTATTTTTGTATTTTTATATCCATTGTTATGAACAAATTAGAGAAATAATTAGCCAAAAAGGAGTTGAAATGAAATTATTAACACTACATGAAGTTTTGGGCTATTTACAGGTGAAAAACTCCTTTATTTTTGTGGCTTTTTATTGTTAATTTATTTTGTACAATATAATATATACTATTAATGTATTTTATTTACAAGAGTCATTTTGTTAGTCTATTGATTTTATATACATTTATTTGAGATTTTACTCAGGGATTTTGCTAAGATCAAGATATTGAGATGATGAATCGTGTATTCATCACCTCCTTATTTAGATTATTCAATAAATCTGTTCTTAATTAACTAAAATTAAGTTATACCTTAGTGTAATTTACTAACCCTAATTTAGTGTATATTTGTATATATTTTATACTCCTTTTTATTTTTATTGTATATATTTTATTTGAGTTTAAAATAAAATCTATAATACAAAATAAACTAAAATAAAAATAATAAAAGAATTACAATTCAAGTATTTTTTTCTTAAAAATACTTCCAAAAATATTTCTTCCTTTATTTCATTTATTTTTTTATTTTCAGTCAACATGAAACTTGTAGATTCATCGAGATCTACAACTTTCATGGTTTGAGTTTTTTAATTTCTCATGTATATATTTGTTTTGTATTTTTCTTTATTTTCTTTATTTCTATTTTTTCATTGGGCCACGTGACGCAACTTGGATTTTCTCCTATTCGTTCCTCTCCCGTGCATCCTCAACTCTCTGATCTTGTTGATCAGAGTCATCCTAACCACCCATCTCCGCTCTCACCCCGACTGTTGGATCACGAAATCCAACGATTGCGCCTTATCTTCCACCTCCTGCTCCTCTCTCTCCTACGATATCCCTCAGCATGTACCTTTCCCCTTTATATTCTTCCCACTCTCTCTCCGACCCTCTCCCACTTCGGACCTTACTGGGACGAATCCCGAACTACCTGCATCTGTGCGCGACATGTACCCCTCTCTCGTTCCTCCTCCTCAGTCAACCCCAACCTCGAGAACCCACGTCTCCCACCACCTACACTCCATCCCCTCCTCCTTCAAAAACTCCACTGTCACCCTCATTCGCACCCATCCGCTGGTACATGCGAGTGCTTCGAGCCACCAACTCCACCTTCGTGATAGGAAGAGAGCGAGATAGTGAGCGAAGAACGAGAATCTCTCATCGACGTGATCCTCACTTTCTCAGGTGAGCCCCAGCCTACCAACTGCTCAAGCTTCAAGCTGGTGACCTCCAGCTCGTGAAGCTAAGACCAGAGCATTAGCTCCAACCTCCATGTCTGTCCAACACCCCTTCTGTTCGTCTATGTGATCTTTCTTCTTCCTCAGATGAACTTCTTCTCATCTTTTCACCATTTCCTTGTTTTCATTTTGTTTCTTCTATTTTTCTTCGCACACATGGTCATCTCCACTCCCTTTTGACCATCGCACCAGCACCGCCTCACCTCCAACTTCCTCGCGCACACACCCTCTGTCCCTCAATGCTTCTCCGTCATCTTGACCACGGTGATCCACCTTCAGCCTTGCACAGATTGGAAACGACTCCGAGATATCTTCCTTCATACTCTGACACTAGCAATTGCAGGTACTTAAATCCTTGTCAATCGGTCGGAATGCGAGCCTATCCTCCGACCTCGAGCTTCATTACGACGAAGCCTTCATCAACACCTCGCTCCAAACCGCCTCTGAGCTCCTACATCGTCGCATCATCTTCGCGGAGGCGTCAGCTACCTCCTCCGACCCTCACAGACTCCAGCATCTCCAGGAGGAGCATAGAGGGATTCATTGGTGCTCCGCCAAAGTGCCACCCCTCACGGAGGAGGGGGGAAGAATACAACGTACAACAACCTTCGGATTTGATCATTCCGATCAGATCTTACAGCTACAATTGGCCCCGAGCCTCTATGCCGAGCCATCGCTTCGTACCTAAACCTCAAGTACATCGAGCCTCGCAATCACTCCACTTCGCCCAAGCCGCAACCGAGCCTCACGCCAATACTAGTTCACCTCATGTGAGTAGGCGCACGTGACCTGGGATTTTTGCATAGGACCCCTGTAATTTTCGAAAATTACAGTTTGGTCTTTGCCGTACACGTGCACGATGCGTGTCGATTGGCGAAATTACAAGATAAGCCATGCACCTTTCTTTTATTGCATTTTCATCCTTTTGCTCTTTGTAATAATTGCATGTTAGCCCATATGGTTTTTATTTATTGCATTTTAGTCCATGTTTGGACCTTTTTGAATTAAAAAGTTTATGTTTTATTGTAAATAGGCCTCTGGATTGATATGTGAATATCTTGAGCAACTGATATCCAAATTGCATGAAATTGATCTTGTTTTGACGCTCATTTAATCCTCTTTAATATGGATTAATTAGATATTTTTTTACTTATTGTGCGTGATCTAAAATCAGAGGGCTTAGGTTATGCAGAGTGCTTAATTGATCCACTTAATTAGCTTGATAAATGGATTAAATGCACTAATTTGCTCCCTGATTTGATTTTCATCAATTGAATATCCAGGAACTGAAGTTGAAATTTATTTAATATTTAATTCATGAAATTATGTGTCTTTGTGGAGCTAAATTGATCACTCATTGAATATGCTTTGAAATGTGGTGCATAGTTGATCTAGGCCAATCATTTATCTTGACTTGTTGTAAAATTTAGATCCAAGCTATTTAGATCATCTATTGATTGAGGATTTTATGATTAATTGAATTAAAACCCATAGTCACCAAGGTCCATTTGGTATGCTTGCTTTCATTTGCATTTTGTGTCATTAACCTATCTTGCATTAAAAATCACCAAAAAAATCATTCATCCATGTGTTGTACATTATGACCCTACTTAGCTTCGATAGTCTCTCATAGTAGATTGATCACCATTGTTGAACCCTAATTTAAAAAGTCGTAATCCGTTGTGTCCTTGTGTTTGACCCAGGACTTGCCCGTGATATATAAATTCTAGCCGAGACACTCCTTGTAGAGATCCTTTTCTCGGTTCTACATAATCCGTTGAGTGTCGTGCTATTACGAGTATTAATTAACATATGCATTTGGCGAGAAATCAGATGGCGTTGTTTTCGGGGACGCAGCTTGATTAAGATTTTTATTAGGTTTTGGTTTTAGTGATTTAGTGAATTTTGAGCTATTAAAGTTGAGCATTGTTTGTTTGAGTTTTTTTGTTATTTTTTGTTGTAATTAATTTCTTATCTTTTAGCTTTATATATATATATATCTTGTGCTATCTAACCATCATTTATTGATTTGACCAGGGCCCGTGGAGTGACTCACGAGGAGCTACGCGGAGGTTCGAGTTTGGAGACCAAGCTGAAGAGGGTCGAGTCAACCATTTGGAGAGAAGACTTAGCTAATTACATAATTAGTTAATTAATTATATTAGTGAAATTATTTTTTTAATTATTTGTAATAATTAGGTAATTGCTTATTGCAACAGCTTCTGTTTGCGAGCTCACGTTTGTAAAAAAGACTGGACATTATTTTTTCTTCATGCGTGGTTGTGTAGAGAGTGGTTCTCAACTTGAGTGGCAAAATTAGGATAGGCATACCGTAGTATAAATTCAAATAAATATGTGACCTTCGTAATTTAGGCCATACATCTTAGAAGATTCATCATATGATAAGATTCATAATGAGACGCACATAAACACGTACTACTTTGACAAATTGAAATCAACTTCTTCCCTGCTAATAGTATCATGTTTAGATGCAACTTTTCTCGATCTGCATGCATTAGTGTAAATTTAAAAATTCACTTATGCATAACACATGGAGAGTGTTGGGAGTCGATGTAAGTAGAATGCATCATAGTTTCCCGCTTGCATTCTGATTTTCGATTCCTCCCTTGTTTTACAAATTAGGATTAAAAGGAAATTGGGACTGAATGGTAGATGTGCATTGTTGTTCTCACATTTAATTTTCAAGTGACAACCAAAACTCTAAAATCGGGGCTGAATTGAGCATATCGATTAAACAAAATTAGAATAAAAAGAACCTTATTTGTGGGTGCAAAAAGCCCTCATTTGGATCACAGGTACTTACCTCCAGACAGAGTGGGTAAGGACGTATCCCGTAAGGATTAGAGATAAAATCCCTGGACTTGTGCCTTATGTGCTTGAACCCACTCTTAGGGTCCTATTATTGCTGCAAGCACTTGCCTCCGACCATTAGAAGAAGTAGTCAGCTTCAAGTTGGTGTGTTTTGCCCGCTTGAACATGAACTACCTTAGGAGGCTACACCTATGAGTAATGGATTAAAAGATTATTTTACCACCAACTAAAAGTGATAAGATAGTTCGACCAAACCTTTGCGGTCATCACGTGTTGAGTTGATGAAGTTTCCAAAGGGGTTTGTAATTGCGTTTATACTACGTGAGTTTACTCCACAACTTTACATGCATCGTAAAACTAGTGCCTCATTGAATTTCTTGTTCTAAACAATTCTTTTTGACATCGAAGATGACTAATTAGGGGAATATTTATTCAGACTTTTTGAATAACTCATTAAACCCTCCAAAGAGTACATCTTCAAAGGTCCACTCATAACCTGGACTCATGACCCTCTTGAGTCCAGGATTACTCACTCTCGAGATGGTCACTCACCAACCATTCCCTTTCTCTCCCACCTCATCGAGGAAGACCTTCACCTCGGTGAGACAACTTTGATTTCAGAATCCTATTGTAACCAAGACTGCGTTGTTGATTCAGTGACAATGCCTCCTAAGAAGAACAAATAAGAGGAAGATCAGCCTGAGGATCCTGTGCAGATGGTACTAGCCAGATTAGCTGCATCTGAGCAACAACACACATTACTCAAAGCTCAGTTAGGACAGCTCAATGTTGGGGTCTAACCACAAATGTATGCGGCGTACAACCCCAGACAATACAAAATTCAGAATTATTTGAATCCGGTAGAACCCGAAGTAGATTTTGAGTTGAAGCCCAGTTATTGAACTTATTGCGACATTTTAATAGGAATGCTTCAGAGGAGCCATACACATTTCTAAGGAACTTTTGTAACACCCCTAGGATCCGGGTACTCGGCAAACCAAATCCACGCACACACATTCCACATTTGAATACTTTACATACACAAAAGCAGGAAAAAAATAGCAACATGCACACGAATTTAAATGTTTGCTTCTCATTCAATCTGTTCACACACCATACATTTCCATTCATTGCAGACACCAATTCCATTCCATTAATCATTTCCATGTCCACAAAATTTGCATGAAAGTATAAATAAAGATTTCCACAATTATACATATTACATGCCATGTCTCTCAACGAAAATACTACAAGTAAAGGAGAGTAAAGTTACCAACAACTATACCACAAAAGTGTCGTGAAGCTGCACAAAAAAAAAGATGTTCCCCAAAGCTACTCTTTGTTGAGGACCCGCGAATTCACACGTAGGTACGTTATGAGCAAAGTCGACCAATACAAATTAAACAAAACTACACAATAACAAGCAGGATATAATTTAAATGTGTGTAAAAGTGTGTAACTGGTCTCACAAGAATTACATCTTTATTATTGTTATTGTTATATTTGATATGAATGTGGATATGAGTAACTAAGCTTCATGGATAGTATGTGGTCTTGGTCTGGATGAGACCTCACACTATGACTCTAAGGTAAAAGAAAACACCTTAAGGTTGGGGTGCCTCTGTAGTCATGCGGTGGGGTACAATGCATCCTAACTAAGTTCCCAACACATCCACTTAGCTCCCCTTCATAATTGTACTTCCAGCTCACAAGTTAGTTGCCAACCCACGAATCATCGTGACAACCCAATCCTCCTTCAGCCCAGGAGAAATATATCCTACTTCCAACTTCATTGAATCACATTTCCCAGAACTCCCCTCTTAGCACTCCCACTTGGAATACCTCCCAATGTAGCCTTCATTGGCATGTACACGAGTGTTAGCTCTAAGTGACAAGAGAAGCACTAGACGACCAACCATGACTACTTGGCCCGCGCTCGAGCACCGGGCCAAAGCATGCAAGTGCAGAGGCTAACACCGTTAGAATAACACCCCGGTGTGCCAAGCAACATGTCCCCCAACCATCGTAGCTAGAGTAGCAGTTGGAATCGCGGTCATCTATGCTTCTACTCGGGGCCCCAAGGGTGCATGCCCCTCCCTTGGCAACAACTACTCCACTTACCCAAACACCATGTCATATCCCTTCACAATAAAATAAGATAATCACCACAATATGGTCACCCAAATGTGAGATGAAAACTATAGGAGAGGCCCATCCATAGACAGAAGAGAAAAGTACAACTTTAGTTTTCTATGATGACTTTAGATAGGCATTAATAACCTAAAACACAAGCTTGTCCTATGTTCAAGATAAAATCTAAAAAAAAAGGGGAGGTTAAGAATCATGCTTTATAACCATAGTATGCAGAACAGACTTACGATACGGGGTGTATACTGAACAAAATAGCATAGATGGAAGGTTGATCTTGACTAGCCTCATCACAACCCCACCACATAGAGCATTGTATATCAGCATGTAGATACCTACATTATCAGGATTAGCCTATCAGTCTAAGAAAATCTTTAAATCCCCTGGTCCCTACAGTTTGCAATAGCAATATGAGATGCACAAATGTTGCGAATCGCAGAAGCAAATAAACACAAACACGATCAAGCAAGCAAGACGCAAACACAAGAATTTACAAGGTTCACCTGTAAATGGGCTACGTCCTTGGGCGGCGGCGATCGGTTTCACTATATGGAGAAAAATGTAATACAGAGGGTACTGAGAAGGTACAGATATGGGATGAGAAACAAGATCAGAATGAGGATTGTTGTATCTGGTGGCTCTAGGGCTCTTTTTATACTGCAACAGAAGAATACCATATGTATCCAACAATCCATCCCAACAGCTCTCAACCAATTAGAAGACAGGACACAGATCAGACATGTCAGCAATCATGGTCCAACAGCTCTCAGCCAATTAGAAGGCAGGACACAGATCAGATATGTCAGCAATCCTAACCCAACAGCTCTCAGCCAATCAGAAGTCAGGATACAGATCAGCCACATCAGCAGCCCAACAAGTGGTTAGGATTCAAGTCAAATTAACAATCTCCACCTTGAATTGAATCCTCATATAGTTGAATGAACCACTACT
Organism: Ottelia alismoides; assembly: GCA_037367405.1. Taxonomy (NCBI): domain Eukaryota; kingdom Viridiplantae; phylum Streptophyta; class Magnoliopsida; order Alismatales; family Hydrocharitaceae; genus Ottelia; species Ottelia alismoides. Next base: position 182,191 of record JAZKJV010000312.1, read on the forward strand.
ATTACTCCATCATGAGTTGAATTCTCCACTAGCAGAATTAACCACTGCTAGACTCCACCGGAGTTGAATTCTCATATAGCAGAATTAACCGCTACTATAATTCACCACTTAAAATTCAGATAACAGGAATCAAGGAATTATAAATAATATTCACCTTGAAATTTCTCCTCAAAGAAGCTTCGCCAAGCTTCACCGCGTCGCCGCCAGCCCCTCCTTGGGGCTACTACCAACTGTCGTTATTGAGCAAGTCCAAACAACACTTGAACTTACTCCCAGGAACTGTAGACCCTTGCAAGACATATAAGGTCTTTTGCTTGTTGCCCTTGATGACAACAACCCCAGCTTTGGCAACCTGCATGACTCCACCTTCATGCATGCAGAGAGAGAACACACGTTGCTTCAAGAGAAACTTGTTGGTCAGAGATTTCATCATGTATAGACTTTCCAGTCTCAACCACAGACCGGTCGCAGAATCCTCATCAACAATCTCTGTGATAATCTCGTCCGCTAAACATAGCATGATCGTCGAGTGTGCCTTCTTTTACTGCACCATTAACTCGGACGGCTCAAGTGCCTTCGCCCGATGTTGATGTAACGGTGCCCAGATGCCATGCTGCTTAAGAAGGGCGTGCATCTTGATCTGCCATAGACTGAATCCATTCTTCCCCGTGAACTTCTCGATCTTCAGATTGTGTGACGCCATCTTACTGGATGATCCTGACAAAACCTGAAGCTCTGATACCAGTTTGTTGCGAATCGCGGAAGCAAACCAACACAAACACGATCAAGCAAGCAAGACATAAACACAAGAATTTACAAGGTTCACCCATAAATGGGCTACGTCCTTGGGCGGCGGTGATCGGTTTCACTATATGGAGAAAAATGTAATACAGAGGGTACTGAGAAGGTATAGATATGGGATGAGAAACAAGATCAGAATGAGGATTGCAGTATCTGGTGGCTCTAGGGCTCTTTTTATACTGCAACAGAAGAATACCATATGTATCCAACAATCTATCCCAACAGCTCTCAGCCAATCAGAAGACAGGAAACAGATCAGACATGACAGCAATCATGGCCCAACAGCTCTCAGCCAATCAGAAGGCATGACACAGATCAGACTTGTCAGCAATCCTGGTCCAACAGCTCTCAGCCAATCAGAAGGCAGGACACAGATCAGATATGTCAGCAATCCTAACCCAACAGCTCTCAGCTAATCAGAAGTCATGATACAGATCAGCCACATCAGCAGCCCAACAAGTGGTTAGGATTCAAGTCAAATTAACAACAAACAACAGCAATATGTTCTACAATATCAGAAGTAATTGGATGTGAAAGAGTAGAGTTGCTTGCTGTAGCATTAGTTCCAACTTTCCCAACTTCAGCCTTCCCAAAGAGCACCTCCCATGAACACACTGCAATTATTCACAATGTGGTCCAGGCTCAATTCGTTTAATGCATCCAATCTCCCATGGATTGCTGTGTCAATACGATTCTATTCAGAGATTTAACATTTCTTTAGCATTGTTACCATTATAGTCTAGATAAAATCTGTAATGATACTATTATAGTCTGAAATGGTCTGGAATGCTACTAACAGTAAATTGAGAGGAATTGAAACTATAACGCCATAGAGTTTAAAATTAGTTGTTGTTATATTTATTTGCTAAATCGAGATTGAATGGATTTGATTTGAAGAGAATGTTTGCTTATCACCATAGCTTTGAACAGTAATCCCTCGAGTTGAGGAGGTTCTATGTTTTCGTGCCCGAGCATTTAAGTTAGATAGAAGTATCTAACTGTTATTAGGCATGTAAAATTCTCATGTAGAGTTGGTGCATTTGTTTAAGTTCTTAAACGTTGATTGAAATTACGAGGCCAAAGCATGTTGATCTGATGACTGCTTCTTTGCGCATGCTGCAGAACCTCAAAGGGCGTAGCTCTACCTTCAGCCAATAGTATAATTTGACTGGTGATCAAGGGCAATGAGATGAAACAAAGAGAGTCTTCCTTCTCCATTAATGCAAAGAAAGCAGGACATCTCAATTCCCAGGTTCATCTAAATTACACTGGGTCTGTGACTTCGATATATGGAATTGAACATGCTTGGTTTCCCAGGTGAATCAACGGTTATAGATGTTGTTCCTGGTAGGAACTTATACATTGCCACAACTAAGCCTTCATCGACCTTTTAAGGGATAAATATAGCATTCATTTTCTAGACCATTACAGAGAACTTGGGAGAGAACAGTGAGTGGCAGGCTGAGACCAAGCAATTAAACAACGCCATGCCTGTGGAATTTGACGGGTGCATAAGAGGAGAGGTTGATACCGATGTCTTCCTCGAGGGAAAGAAGCAACTAGAAACTTTCAATGATCTCACGGATGACTACAAGGATGACATAAATACCTGCAAATCAGCAACTATGTAGTGTCTAGTCACCAGGATCAAAGCTTCATTTGGTATTTTGGATCTCAGGGTTTAATCTTCTCTCTTTTACCAACCTTGTCGAGCACCTAGGAATTCTATCCACCGTGTAAGAATACCATTTTGACCAATATGCTATGGATCTATCTTTAAATAATGCCCATGTTTTCTTGAAAGTGATGACTATTAGCATACATCTTCCACTGAAAGACTCCAGTCATTGGGCAGGATCGAGATTTGAGGACAAGTAAATGTCGAGGGCAGCAGGGATTAAGAGGAAACAAACGTGAATCGCTAGACCGAACTCATAATCATACCACCAAAATCGCAAGGCTCTAACAGAGAAAATATATTGGTCAAAATCATGTGGAAGCCGCAGCAAAAGGAAGGGACATCGTACCTTCTTTACATGAGTGTGGCTTCGGGTCGTTGATCTGAGGTGCTCCGGCGACCCTTGGTGAAGGAAAGGAGGAGGAATGGAGGAGGGAAGGGCTGGAGGTCGAAGGAAGAAGGGGTTGGGCGTTTTGGACGAGGTTCACGAAGGGGGAGGGCTCGGTATATGGGTCCAACCTGGATTCGGATCCGGGTTCCGATCCGAATGTGACTTGTACCCCTCCTCGCTAAAATGGTCGTAAGTTGGGCTCCCAAACTCGGATTTTTGTGTTCTTGGACTTGTTGTAAAGCTATCGATGATCCCTACGCAATGGAGTCCTTACTTGATTTTTTGGTCACTGGACAAGTAAAGATTTTTCAATTAAACCCAGACTCAGTCAAGATTTGCATTTTAGTCCATGTTCGATTTTCGGGATTTTCAAATTTTGATCTCATCTGCGCTAACCACAGACATTTTAGGGTTAGCCAAAATTATATCGGGCTCACAACCCTTTCATTAGCCTTGGGTGGGACTACTAGCTAAAGAACCTTAGAGTTACAGTCACTATATGCCCAGTTCAAGGACCATTTTTTGACGAAGTTCTACCCCATGAGTAGGACTAACATGATGAGGACACACATCACTAGCTTTTCCCAGCTATCCCATGAAGCCTTCGGTGACGCCTAGGAAAGGTATAAGGACATCCTGCAGAAATGTTCTAGATGACATCTTGGTCTAGTTATTCTTCACCAGTCTCAACCTTGAGATGCAGGGTTTAGTGAGAACTGTGTGACGCCTAGGAAAGGTATAAGGACATCCTTCAGAAATGTCCTTGTCATGGGACATCTTGGTCCAGTTGTTCTTCACCGGTCTCAACCTTGATATGAAGGGTTTAGTGAGCATTGCCTGTGGAGGCAGCTATACAACATGGGGATCAGATATTGTCTTGAAGGTATTCGAGCAGATGGCTGAGACCAGCTGCTCACAGACCGCCAACTAGGCATACACAGTGTCCCCTTGTTTACTCTTATCTAGAGGGGGAAAGTCAGCTGCAGTTGACCTCTCTCAGGACATGATCCCCAGCATAGGGCTTCTTGCGGACAAGCTTACAGTAGTTGAGAGGACTGACCGAAGGATTGATGAGTTAGATAGGAGCATCTCCAAAATACCAAGATGGATAGAGGCGTTGACTGAGAAGGTATCTAAGATAAATATACCCGACGTGACTACACCTATTGTCCCCTTGTATCGAGTTCACAGTGTTCAGGAGTAGCTGGTGTCAGGGCAATCCCAACTGTGGGAGAAAGGTCAGTCATACGTCCATTCTTTCCAGTAGACACCTCCATCAGCAGAAACAATTCAGAAGGATCCTCCACGGGTTTGAGAGGTGAATTGAGTATGGTATACTCAAGACCCTACTAGCCAGGGAAGTACGGGAGACCGACATGTTTACCAGCATCCCCCGATCTTTCACAACACCGCATTTACCTCCGTACCACATCCTTCTCGGTAGAACCCTGGATTCCATCCACCCAACAGTAGAGGCAGCAATACCAGCAGTTTGGTCGACAGGTCCATTACCAGGAAGGCCATCAAAGCCCACAATTTTAGCAGATACCCCATCACCAGCAGCAATAGAGGTAGTACCCCGACCAACAGGGCCAGTCTTCCCATTCTTCTTCTCAGTCGTATCCCCTTCCTTCTTCGTCTGGTCTTGTGGACATAAAGAAATAGATACTCGATGAGATTCGTTCCTACAAGAACGAAATTCATGACTTACGGGTGGATGTCAACTACCCGTCTAGATGGAGAGATGAGAAATCTACACCTTTTACCTCCATCTCATCCCAAGTTCAGGCTAACCCTAATAACCTGAACCGATCAGGTTCTCAACAGCACTTCGTTTAGGTATACTATTCAGCATCTCTTAGGTCTGGACATGAGATTCTTTCGTGTGATGAATCTAACCATATGTCACTCAGAATTGGAAGGACCGTGATCGTACCTGACTGGACCAGGGACATAAGGAAGGGCATCTCTGGAGCTCTGCTTGAGGAGTCTTCAGAGGATGAGGAGGAGAGGAAACATATTCAGGAGCCCCACCAGCACCATTTGAGGATCTTTTCTCAATGAGCCGAGAAGATAAGGAGAGAATGATTGCAGCGTGAATAGCATGGAGATACTCCCCATTCTATGGAGGATCTTGCACCTCCTGTTGTGACAGACACCACTACAGCTTCTTTTCGACAACCTATAGTAGATAGTTTTAATTTTGATCCCATGTTGCATCAAAAAGATTAATGTATGAGGAACTCTGTTTCAGTTAATGCAAAGAGTCATATTTTAGTTCATGATTCTGATTCTTCGTCCTATGTTTCCCTTGATTCAATCCCTTTCCCTCGTGCTCTTACGACATGAAATCACATCAAAAAATTCAGAAAGATGACCCCGACATGGGATGATTTTGTAAAGAAAATATCACAGTTAAGGTGCCATTTGATGAGTATGTGGCTAACCATTTTGCGTTCTAGAAATACCTTAAGGTGAGATGCACACCTACTAGGATTATCAGGAAGAAACTAAATCAATATGTGAAGAATCGCGTCTTATCACTATCCACAACCTATTATCTCAAGAATCAGCAATTGCCAAGGAAAAAGAGAGACATATGTGCTCACTATATGGATAGTCGTATCGATGACATTGTGTTTGCACGCACACTCTTAGATAGCAGTTCTTCAATCAACTTACTTCCCTTAGCATTACATCAAACTTAGAGTTGGGATCACTTTGCAAATCTAGAGATTTACTTCAATTCGCAGGACCGTTCAATGAAGAAACGTAAGGGAGAAGTGAAGAACGTGGTTTTTCGATGGAGGGGCAGAACTATCAGATTGACTTCACAGTGCTAGACATAGAGACCCCCAATCATTGGAGAGAATCTCATATCATTCTCGGACGACCCTTCCTTAGGACCGCATGCGCAGCTTTCGATTATGGTATGGGGATGATGAATTTCCATTCTCCAGTACGAGAAGTATACCTTGAGATGAAGCAAACCAAGCGTCAGCGACCCGTTCTAAGAGTAGTACAGAGTACTCTCCTTCAGAGGTAGATTGCAGAATGATTAGAACCATTGGGATTTAGAACATATTCATTCAGGATAGAGCGAGATCCTTTCATCTGGAAAGGATATAGTGCATGATGTAGTTTTCCAGGTGTTGCATGATCTTGTTAGAGATGCATCTATCTATTCCCATGATGACGTAGAGATCCATTTGGATCTGTCAGTTCCATCCCCTTCGGAGCAATCATGGGACACAGATGATGAGTCGAACGTGGCTTTTGCCGAAAACTTGGATATTTTTGACAATCTAACTCTTGATAATATTGATTTGGTGGTAAGTACTACACAATTGGGCCCACCTTCATGCAACACACAGTCAAATTCAGATTCAGTTCAACCAGATTTTCTTGATGACACCACATTGCCATAACTGAAATCACTGCCTCCTGCACTGAAGTACGCCTTTCTTGAGGGGCCAAAGAGAGATATCATGTTATCATTAGCTCGGACTTGACTTTAGAATATGAGTCTAGGTTGTTAGAGATTTTAGAGAGGAACCATAAAGCAATAGGTTGGACAGTGTCGGCTCTCGTGGGGATTAACCCCGCTCTCTGCTCGCACCACATTTTTACTGAGAATAATATGAGACCTTCCCTTGAGTTGCAGAAGATACTTAACCCCATTCTACGGGAAGTAGTGAAGAAATAGATTGAGAAATGGTGCAAAGCAGGGTTTATATACCCTATTTCTAACTCCAAGTGGGTGGCCCCGCTTCATGTTGTCCTTAAGAAGTCGGGAATTTAGATAGTCACCAACGAGGAGGGGGGTAGAGATCACGGCATGAGTACCCAGTCTATGTCAACTACAAGTGCCCTAATGACGCGACCAAGAAAGACCACTTTCCCTTGTCGTTCATTGATCGGATCTTGGAGAGACTCATAGGGAAAATGTTCTTATATTTTCTTGACGATTACTCATGTTACAACCAGGTAGCAATAGCCCCTGAGGACCAGGAAAAGACCAAATTCACATGTCCATTCAACACTTATGCATTTAAGCGCATGCCATTCAGGCTTTGCAATGCCCCATGCACTTTTCAGTGCTCTGCATGATCATCGTATTTGCCAAGATGGTGGGAGATTTCCTGGAAGTGATTATGGATGAATTCTCAATTCATGATGATTCCATTAACACATGTTTAGTGCACTTGGACCGAGTCCTCAAGCGGTGTAGGGAGGTGAATCTGGTACTCTCCTGGGAAAAGATTCACTTCATGATGATGGAGGGTATCATGTTGGGGCATGCCATCTCTAAAAAGGGAATGAAGGTTGATGCTTCCGAGGTAGAGGCGATCAAGAAAATCGATCTACCTACCTACATGAAGTCAACGAGGTCGTTTCTAGGGCATGTTGGATCCTATAGGAGATTCATTCAGGACTTTTCAAATATTGCCCGCCCACTGACTGAGCTCTTAGGGAAAGATACAAAGTCCATTGTATATCACAGGTGTCTGGAGGTCTTTGAGCTCTTGAAGATGAAGAATTGTGCCTCGCCTATCCTACAAGCTCTTGGATGATCTCTCCCCTTTGAGATCATGACTGACGCTTAAGATTTCACTATAGGAGTTTTGGATAATGATGAGAGGGGATCTTTTTTGCGATCCACTACGCGAGCAAAGTATTAGACCCTGTACAGAAGAACTAGACTGTGACTGAAAAGGAAATGCTCGTTGTAGTATGGGCCCTTGAGAAGTTCATGTCGTATATTTTGAGCTCTAAGGTGACAATCTACACTGATCAAATGGTTATTCAGACTTAATAGAAAAGGACACGAAGGCGCATCTTCTTAGGTGGATTTTGCTCCTCCAGGAGTTTGATTTGGAGATAAAAGATAAAGCTGGAGTGAAGAATGTTGTGGCTAATCACCTTTCCCGGATTGAGGTTAGGGACTCTCCTGATTATGAACATATTAGAGAGATCTTTCCATACGAGTCCATTTGTTCTATTGACTAACTTCCGTGGTATGCCAACTTGGTGAGCTCTCTTGTCTCTAAGCAGGTTCCCAGGGATGGATTAGGAGCAGCATTGACCGACTGAAGTCGGATTCGAGGAGATACTACATGACGATATGTTCCTTTTCTTTGAAAGGTTGAATTGTGTTTAGAGAAGGTGTATTCCTTAGGAGGAATACCAAAGTGTCCTCACATACTATCATTTTCTTGAGGCCGGAGGGCACCATTCAGGGAAGAGAACCGCTCACAAGGTACTCTAATGCGGATTGTGTTGGCCGACCCTGTTCAGAGATGCTATTGATTTTTTACGATTGTGCCCTATTTGTCAGAGGATGGGAGGGTCAGTTGGACAAACAGGAGATGTCCATGCAGCCGGTGATTATTTGTGATGTTTTTGATGCATGGAGCATAGATTGTATGGGTCCCTTTCCCAACAGCCAAGGACACAGGTACATCTTATTGGCGGTTGACTATTTGTCTAGGTGGGTGGAGACTATCCCAACCCGAACCGCAGAAAGCAAGAGTGTATGTAAGTTTATGAGAGACCATATTATTGTCAAGTTCAAGGTACTAAAAGTTCTGATCTCTGATGGGGGTAGCCACTTTATGAATCTAGATGTGAGATCTTTAGCTAAGGACTACATATTTGAGCACAAAAGTTACTAATCCTTACCACCCGCAATCCAATGACATGGCAGAGATTTCGAAAAGAGAGGTAAAGAGCATCTTACAGAAGTTAGTTCGTCCCAATAGGAAGAACTAGTCCCAACTTTTGGATCAAGTTCTGTGGGCCCATAGGACAGCCAACAAGACAACATTGTGTACTTCACCATTTAGAATGATATATGGCAAGCCATGCCATTTTTCCACTAAGCTGATTCACAAATCCGAATGGGCAATTAAGCATATTAATTGGAGTTGTCACCTAGAGCAGCTTTGTCATGACTTGAACTTGAACAAGCTTGTGGAAATCTAAAACCGAACATATGACAACAGTTTGATTTACAAGGACAAGGTGAAGAGATCGCATGACCAACACATTAGTTGCAAAGACTTTGTCTCTGGGCAAAAGGTATGGTTGTTTAATGACAGGTTAAAGATGTTCCATGGGAAGCTCAAATCTAAGTGGGCGGGTCCCTATGTTGTTAAGGAAGTGCACAATAATGGAAGTGTAGAGATAGTTGATCTCACAGATAGTGCACGTTCCTATGTGGTAAATGAAAAACTATTGAAACACTCTGTAGATTCTAAAGAATAGTTAGTCCAAGTCAAGATTATCAACTTCTTGCAGAGCGAGCACATGGCAGATACATCATATTACTCTTCATGAAAATGTAGCACATGGATTCAACAGCTTAGAATATTCACTCTTGTACACTTGATTTATTCATTCTTTTAGAGCTTAGGTTCCTTCTTCTGTAAATGCAGACTCCAAACTTAGGACATTTAAAGTTTAGGTATAGGGGGAACCCCTGCTCTCGCTTGTATATTCTCCTCCCAAGCCATTCCCTTCTTCGTATTGTATTCGTCCATTCCCATTCTTCACTCACTTGGTCCCTTTTGTTCTCTTCCTACACTAGGCTATTTCAAGCCTAAGTATAGGGGGGAAGCCCGTCAGTTCTAGTATGTCCTTTTATATTTAGCCTGAGATATGGTTTTATATCACTTTGTGCTATGAGGACATAACAAAAGCTAAGTATAGGGGTGTACCATATATATTGTATATATACTTTATCCATAGCTCAGATTTTGAAAAATTTTGAACTTTTTTAGGCTAGAGTATAAGTATTTTTGAATTGATTTGCATACAAATGTTTTGAAATTTTTCTAACTATGTTACACTATTTTGAAAAATATTTGATAGTGGTTTTAAAAATGAGGATTTTACTTGTTTTGAAAACTGTTTGAAAATATTTTAAAAATCTTTGTATTATGTGACAAGGTTTGGAAAATATTTTCGAATATCTTTTCAAAATGGGGATAAAAATGGGACTGACTTGTGTTTGTAAATACTTCTAACCCTTTAAAAAAATAAAAAATAATAATAAAACTAACAAGTTAAGTTGGTTTGGTCCCTGGCACTTACACTTTCACATAAGACTTGTGATGTTCAAGGACACTAGGTTTTTGAGGTCTTAAGATTCAGTGTTAAACAACCTTAATCATTAGGATCTTTGACTTAATCATTCATACTTCCTTGGTCTGAAAGATTTGTAAGACATATTATGTACTTAGTCTTCTCCCTAAGAACATGATACGTACTTCACATGCATGATTGTAGTTATGATGAGATGAGTTGGGGTTTCACCAAAAGGACTGGAATGAGGGATTTGGGTTTGGACCTGATTTTATGATGCTTGATGATGGGATAAAACCGATGAATCCTTCATGGAACCTAAGTATCAGCAACCATTAGTCGCTATGAGAACAAGGTTTCTTGTACCAATCTCTTGATTTGCTTAAGTGCCAAGGTGTGATGAAACTATTAAATTTGTGATCAGTGTGCGCCAACTTCGTAAAAGCAGTGAAGCTAGCCAAAAAACAAAGAAAAAGAAAGAAGTACTGAAAGAAAATCTCTCACCATACAAAGTCAAATCTCAAAGAGTTTCCACCAAGGCAAGTGCTCCCAAACATTTTAAAGTGTCCACTTGGACCACCGATATTAGGGCTAGGAGTCGGGCTTGCACCCAAAAAGCGCTCTGCATCGTAAATGCTACAAGTCTGGGTGTAGAAAGTATATTAAATACTCAAAAAAGGCACGCCCCGGTGTATTCCCAGGAAAACAAGTGCATACGACTCTAACTTCTCTTGATGGACGTACTGATCAACACGAAAAATACATAAGCGTTGAGTTAATAAGGTGCTCGAGCGGTTCCTTGTTCCAATGAGAGGGAGAGAAGAATTGACGCAAATCTATGTCATTCCATCTATCGTTCATTATTCACTTTTAAGTCTGACAAACTAAAGAGACGGTGGATTGATTGCCCGAACTGGTTTATTCCTTAGTGTTGAGGGTTGGGTCCTTAGGAGAATCTCTTGCACTGGAACCTAGGGACTCTGCTCTTGTAACTATAGTCCACACTTTAAGATCATACCTTTACTATCTATGTATATCAGAGAGTATGAAGATTGAGGAAGTTTGATACCTTTTGACTAAGGATGGGTTCAACTTAGAATTTTTAAGACAACAGAACCCAAGAGTTCTTGAATGTATAGAGTCTTGCTTTTCACTTGCACAGTCTAGGGCATGTCCAACTTATTCTCTATTCTTTGCTCGAGGACAAGCACAGTTTAAGTATAAGGGGATGATGAATATGTGATTCATCATATTATTTATTGTTCATTATCTTTTTAATTTAGACTAATCAATAAAATCTGTTCTTAATTAACTAAAATTAACTTCTGAGATGGTGTGATTAACTAACCCTAATTTAGTGTATATTTGTATATATTTTATTCCCCTTTTTATTTTTATTGCATATATTTATTTTGAGTTTAAAATGAAATAAAAAAATACAAAAAATAAAATAAAAATAACATAAGAATTAAAATTCAAGTGTTTTTATTTCTTAAAAATGCTTCCAAAATATTTCTCTCTTTGTTTGATTTATTTTACATTTTTGTTCAACATGAAACTTGTAGATCTCATCGAAATTTTCATGTTTTGAGTTTTTAAAATTTTGCTTGTATATATTTGTTTTGTATTTTTCTTTATTTTGTTTATTCCTTTTTTTCATTGGGCCATGTTACGCTCCCTGGAGCTGCCACGCAGCCCACCTCCCCTCAAGCCACCTGCCTTCCCTCCTGGCCGTCCATCTCCTCTGCCCAGATTTCATCATAGCCGCTCCTCTATCGTGCTTCCTCAGCCCTCTGATCTTGTTGATAAGAGTCATCCTAACCACCCATCTCCACTCCTACTCCGAACTTTAGATCATGAAATCCAATGATCGCGCCTCATCTTCCACCTCCTGCCCCCCTCTCTCCCACGATCTCCCTCGTCGCATACCCCCTTCCTATTCTTCCCACTCTCTTGTCAGCCCTCTCCCACTCTGGACCTTACCGGGTCAAAGCCCAAGCTACTACCCGCATCTTCGTGTGACATGTACCCCCTCTCGTTCCTCCTCCTCGATCAACCCCAACCTCGCGAATCCACGTCGCCAACTACATGCACTTCAGCTCCTCCTCTCTTCAAGTACTCCATCGCTGCCCTCATTCGCGCCCATCCGTTTGTACGTGCGAGTGCTCCAAGCCATCAACTCCACCTTCATGGTAGGAAGAGAGTGAGATAGTGAGCGAAGAATGAGAATCTCTTGCCGGCGTGATCCTCACCTTCTCAAGTGAGCCGCAGCCTACTAGTTGCTCGAACTTCGAGCTGGTGATCTCCAGCTCGTGAAGATAAGACCGAAGCATCAGCTCGAACCTCCTGGTCCGTCCAACACCCCTTCTGTTCGTCTCAATGATCATTCTTCTTGTGAGATTCTCGGCTTCGGCCATTCGCTAACACTTGTAGGTACTTGATTCCTTGTTGATTGGTCAAAATTTGAGCCTCTCCTCCGGCCTCGAGCTTCACTACGGCGAAGCCTTCATCGACACCCTGCTCCAGACTGCCTCCGAGCTCCTACACCGTCACATTGTCTTCGCGGAGGCATCAACTACCTCCCATGACCTTTGCCGACTCCAGAAACGTCGGGAGGATCGCCGAGGGCTTCATCGTAGCTCTGCCCATGAGTTACCCCTCGCGAAGGAGGGGGAAGAACACGACTTACATCAGTCATCGGATCTGATCAACCTAATTAGATCTAATGTCTATGATTGTCCTCAAGCCTCTATGCTAAGTTATCGCTTCACCTCAGGTGTGGGTGCACTGAGCCTCGCAGTCATGCCACGTCACCCAAGCTGCAGCCGAGCCTCGCCCCGAGCCTACTTCTCCTCACGTAAGTGGGTGCATGTGACTTGGGACTTTTGCATCAGGACCCTATAGTTTTCAAAAATTACAATTTGGTCCCTGTCGCATGTGTATACAACGCATGCAGAGTGGTGAAATTGCAAGATAAGCCATGTGCCTTTCTTTTATTGTTTTTTCAACCTTCTGTACTTTGTAATAATTGCATGTTAGCCCTGTATTTTTTATTTGTTGCATTTTAGCCAATGTTTGGACCTTTTTGAATTAAAAAGTTTATAACATGAGCACTCGATATCCAAATAGCATGAAATTGGTCTTCTTTTGATGCTCATTTAATGCTCTTTAATGTGGTTAATTAGATACTTTTTTTACTTACAATGCATGAGATAAAATCAGAGAACTTAGGTTATGAAAAGTGTTTAACTGATCCACTTAATTAACTTGATAAATGGATTAAATGCACCACTTTGCTCCTTGATTTGATTTTCATTAATTGAATATCCAGGAACTGAAGTTGAAATTTATTTAACATTTAATTCCTGAAATTGTGTGTCTTGTGGAGATAAATTGGTCATTCATTTAATATGCTTTGAAATGTGATGCATAGTTGATCTAGGCCAATCATTTATCTTGAGTTGTTGTAAATTTGGATCTAGAGCTATTTAGATCGTCTTTTGATTGAGGATTTCAAGAGTTTAATTGAATTAAAACCCATAGTCACCTAGGTCCATTTGTTGTACTTACTTTCATTTGCATTTTGTGTAATTAACCTAACTTGCATTAAAAATCACCAAAAATATCATTCATCCATGTTGTTGTGCATTGTAACCCGGCTTAGCTTCGATTTTCTCTCATAGTAGCTTGATCATCATTATTGAACCCTAATTAAAAAAGTCTTAATCCGTCATGTCCCTGTGTTCGACCACGGACTTGCTCGGGATATTAATTCAAGCTGAGACACTCCTCGCGGAGATCCTTCTCTCAGTTCTGCAAGATCTTTTGAGTGTCGTGCTACAAAGAGTACGAATTAATATACACATTCATCGGGACATCAACGGCTACCATGGTGCCTCCACCATGATCGTCCAATTAGGAGTGGAGTGCTCTCCACTTCATTCCTTAATTAGTTAGATCTAAATCTCCACCGAATCTTCTACATGTGCAATAATTTTAAATATCACCAAAATAATTCCAAATTATTTTGTGATAATTTCGATGATGCCATTGATAATTATGAATAATATTTGAATTATCATCAAAATAATTCCAAATTATTTTGTGACAATTTCGATGATGCCATTGATAATTATGAATGAACCATCTAATATTAAGTGTAAATCATATTCACATTTAATTGTATAATGTGAATCCAATTCATATTTAATTGTATATTGTGAATCCAATTCATATTAACTTATAAATTGTTAATCTTATTCGCAATTAAATCTCTCTATATGATACAATGGATCATATCCAAAATATCCATGATTATTGTGGATAATGCTATCTACAATAATCATATCCATGATAATTAAATCTAATTTAATTATATTAGATGCCTCTCTACTTATGTCCGAATAATGTGAATCATATCCACATCATTAATTATCATTAAATACAATTTAATCGTCAAATTTCCAACGCTCAAATATTATTAATAATGGAGTTATTCTTGAATTTTTTTCAAGAACAATGTGCCTTCTCCGTGAATACGTGGAGATAAGGACAATGCGACTATATATTCTATGTATAGTGACCTATATAATGAGATCTAATCTCATATCCAGATCTACAAGACCTGTCAGAGATGTCTGATCAAGTCAGACAGAATATCCATTCTTCCCATTGCATCCGAATCATGTTCAGATCGATGTCCACCATTTGGACTAAGATTGGATAACTAGACTACTGAGTGGAGTCACTAAAATCCAAACTTCTTTCATTACTTCCTTGGAATGGAAGTGTCATGGTTATGCAATCGATTAAGATCACATCACTCTCAAGTATTCTCAATACTCATGCATCCTGCAAACTGGAAGACCTAGAATAAACATGAAGTTCTGATCTTATTTGAACTGTCTCATTCAAGGTTTTATCGTTAAGTTTCAAATGCAATCATTGAAAGCTGATATCGATTATATGCTTTCCAAAAGCATATATCATGCCTTCAAATCTTTTCTTGTTTACAAAGCAAGACGACCGATGTTGGATTTTGGTTTATCCCAATATCTCATGAGTGAGTTCATATCTTCCAGTTCAGTAGTGAAAATGTATGATTTCTTTGAGAGATTGTATTACTTATATGCCCTCGTATGTAAACTAGCTTGCTGATGTATAGACCGTGATTAGGTCATCAACCTAATGATCTTCCTAATGTACATATATACTCAAATACATATCAATACATCTTTCTCTGGTCAGAGGATGTGTGCCTATACATGACAACATACGACATAGATCTTAGTTATCGTGATCTCGTTGACCTAATTCATCCAAAACCTCTGAATCTCTAGTCCTATGCAGAGGATCTGCATCAAGAGGTCAGTTAGATGCCAGTCTTTGGAGTAAGGATTGTTGTCTCCTTAGAGTGGAGATCCCTTCTTGATAATCACTTGACGGTGCGGTTGAGTCATCAATCTAACTCTTTAGATATTTATCCCTACACCAGCCTCTATGATCAAACCTTTGGATCAACATCTGCATGATATCAAGGTGGTCATGGTACATAACCCTATTTGTACTAAGGAACCTATTATGCAAATTAAGTATTCCTCGTTTCATATTAAGGAATGATTTGAAATAATTTTTATTGTATAATGGCACGTCGTTGGCTCACATATCCAGCACATACTCATGCCCTAATCAATTTAGGACATTTCCCTATAGGTGGTGGACTTGGATGATTTCTACAATGTTCTGTATGATGTTGAATATAAAAAGAATCAAATTACATGTCAGACGTGTGGTCTGATGTGAATTAATATGTTTTACAGATGCTTGTGTCATAGTGTGTGCGTGTGTATCCATGAGAGTTCTAGTGGTTAGGGTTAGAATTATTTCGGGGCAATGACTCATAACGTTACCTCCCTGTGAACCCAACATGTGTACCTAAAAGTAATTACGATAGAAAGGACTACATTGTTCGATCTTCCACCGACCGACTTGTACCAAAGTGTTTGGGATCTTTTCTACTATTTATTTTTCTTCCAACTTTTACTCTTGTTGAGAGACATTTATGATAAATTTTGTATCTATGCAAGATATATCTCATGTGGACATGGAATGTATATTTTAGAAATGAGAATGAATATAGTATTTCATTTAATTATCTTTATGGCTTTTCATGTGATGCCCCTCCCCTCCAGCTACTAAAACTGATAGAACAAGAGTATCAAACTATGGTCCAAATCGCGCATGATCTTTGGTACTCAACAAATCAACTCATGCACTTTTTAAGATTAATATTTGAAATATATTATAACAGGTGAAATAATATGAAAGATAACGTAAACTGCAAAATTCATTCTCAGTAATAATATTCATCAAGACCATGTTCAAAATTGATATACCGTAACTATAGAAAAGCTTGGAACAACTCCCAAAGTATATCATTACATTGTCTCTCAAAGAAAACAAGAAAATATGAGAAAGCAAATAAATTAATCTGAGAAGTATGTGCCATGCGTAGTACGAATATGTATGCGAAAGGCTTTGAAGTATCATGACTGCTACTACTACATTGCTGCTCAAATACACATGTTGAGTTCAAACGATGGTAACGTTATGAGAAATATCCCGATAATGAAATAAACATCAATCACTGATGTAAGGATACACAAGGCATGTGTGCTCACACTCTATTGACATATGCATATATTGTAAAAATCGACTTATTCCATATTATTTTCATTTAGTTTAATCACATATACTATCGATTTCATTTACTAATTTAATAATTATTTGAGAAAACTACCAAACTGATCTTAAGACTCTCACTCATTGGTCCGAGTCCACAATGTAGTATAATTTCGAACATTGGTATTCGATCATGGACCATTTCTCATAGCAAACACAAGTACGAAACTCACGGGTCTTTACTACGTGAGAACTTGGTAGTCATATTGGGTAACCCTAAAATACCTATGTTCAAATCATAACTGGAAAAGATCGCATCCTAACTCTCTAATTTCAAATCACATCCCAAAACACCTCTCACAATACTAACATTCGAAGTAAAATTCGATGGTCACACCTAATTCCACTCAGAGTCCTAATATCATGTATAGGTGTGAAACCAAGAATACCAACCACACCACCTGCTTACTCCGTCGAGTGACTATGGATGCAATCAAACCGCTAGGTGCAATGCACCATTCAACTCATCCATTGGGTTGCAACCGTCATGGTACCTACCTGAGGCCTAAGGATGCATACCCAATCCTTTGTGATGCCTAACTTTGTCTACTGTTTGCGAGCCTGATGGGAGTAGAATTTGTTTGATCCAGGTATGATATACTTGTATTTCATGATTGTTACTATTGTTACTATTTTTAGTATTATTACTGTTCTCAACCCATTAACTAATGTATATATACATTGACAATCGAAGTGCATGATTAAGTCTCAAGAATACCAAAATCTACTTTAACCTTGCACTGTAACAAATTGTGCTTATTCTTAGATGTTAAATAAATAATGCTATGACGTCTTTTGTGCAATTAAAAAATAGCCAAATCATTGTAGATGCATGCTAACTATTAGATCATTATAGATGCATGTTAGCTATTAGATCATTATAGCCAGATCAGTATAGATGCATGTTAACTATTAGATCACAACTCTGATACCATCTTGACAAAAAAAACCTATAAAACATAAAGATTTACGTGGACACCCTTCTTGAAGGGCAAAACCACGGGAGGTTCCTAGCCGTCCAAGACGACTAGTTTTTTGTTTTCTTTTTTTCATCTTTGCTAAAGGACGAGGGACAGTTACATATAATAGTAAGGCAGATCTTACCCTGTTTACATAGCACTCAACATTACCCAGAACCAAGTGTTACCAGAGTGTTTCCTTTCATTCTCTCAACCCTCCTATTTTTTCTCGCCGAATTCATTGTCTTCCTTATAACATTATTTTCTCACTCGGTTATTTTGTCCATGTCGGCTTTATAACTTATAAAGACACTCGGAATCACCATCTGTTTATATGATGAAGCAATGTTAGGCAATACTATATTATTAAATATTTATATTTTTCTGAGAAAAATAGGAAATACAATGTAAAATGACCGTAGGGGTTCCAGTGAAAGATCATACAAAAACTGAGTACCATCTTCCTGTACATTTGATGAGAAAACTAGAAGCTTTACAAGCCATCTTGCCTAGGCTTCCTACTCAACTCCGAGTACTCACCACCCATAAGTTGTAGAATCTCCTCCCACAAGCCCGAAGAATCCTCGGGTACACAACTTATCAGGTCAGAACTGCATGCAGCAACCACCCAGTATTCCGACTCAATTTCTTCGATCAGCTGATCTAACTGCCAACCAGCATATCCAACGAAAAATCAGAAATCCTCCGGCCTGAGAATCCCTTTCTTTACTAACCCGGATGCTTCGTCTAAGCTGTTCCTAGCACCAAAGCAAATCCCTGGAACCACCTGTTCAAAATTTGGGCGAGGCAGGCTCTCTTTGCTCCTCAGCAAGAACATGCTTGCATCAAGGGGGCCACCAAAGTGAAGAGAACAGTCAGCAAACGTAGTGGCAAGATCCACATTTGTCGGCTTCATGTGCCTGATCTTCTTGTGGAGTGGACGGTTGATGATTACACCGAAAGGGCCTTCTCTAGTGTCACGGGTTCCTGCCCTAAGAAGGAGAACAACAGTTCTCTCAAAGTTCCGAACACCATCAAGTTTCTCAGTTGCAACCAGAACACAGCCAGTCTCAGGCATGGCAATAGGGTGGGCCCACTTGGTACTTACTCTTGCAGACGGTTCATGGGAAGCAGTTTCCACATCTGCGTCTGCCTCTGAATAATCTGGTGATACCTGCAAAACAGATCGAATTTCATTCTTCCATCTCCAAGAAGCAACGTTACGATGTCTTTTTTATAAAAGAATTGCAAACCTGAAAGCCAACTTTAGGTTGTAGCCCTTGATAATTTTCAGACAATAACAAAATTGACATTATAGATGTGACATGAATTAACATTAAGATTAAGATGCAAATATACAGGTGTCATGAATTATCATTAAAATTAAGAATCCACGTCCAAAACATTTCAAGATAGACCCTGTGCAATATCCATGGTTCAAAGCACGTACAATCAGTCATTCATCAGGTGCCAGAAAGATGGCATTGCAGAATTTTCAGAATTCATGTGCTTAAATTTTTCATATTTGACAATCCAGACACTTTTACATGACTAGGAGATGCATGGTTTCGAAGGTAGACAAAGAAGGTGAGGATGGGTAATTATCAGATTGAATGTAATGCTTTCAGACTCTTTAAACTGACTCCGAAATTATAGTAGTCACAAGGATAATTAGGCCTCCCTCTAAACAAGAAATTATAAAAATCTAGTGCAGAAAGAAGATTTTCTGCTTGAATAGCACCCGCTAAATGAGTTCACATGGGAACCTAAACTCTCTCGGTCTTCTGAGTTTGAGGATGCTGTAGAGATATATGTTATGTTATGTTATTTTGTACCTTTTCATATTTTCTCTTTTATTTTGGACTCTTGATGTAATCTACCCATAGGCTACTCTCCTATATAAGAGAGCCTAGGGCGTACGGAATAAACAAGTCTCTTATTTTTCCCAACATGGTATCAGAGCGACGGTCCTAGACCGGAGTTCTCGAACCAAACCCTAACCCTAGCCTCCACCTTCGAGCCCTTGCCGCGTGCCTCACCACCTCGCGTCGCCTCCGACCTCGAATCCGCTCGGCCATGTGCCTCCATCTTCGAGCCATCTGCGCCGCGCGTCTCACCACCTCACGCCGCCCTCGACCTCGGCCCCGCTCGGCCATGTGCTGCTCCCAGTGGCGCGCTAGGCCCCGTGCCGCTCTGTGCTGGGTTCCCAGCGTGCTAGGCTCCCACTCCTAGCCTCGGGCCGCCAGTTCCTGTGCGCATTCCTGTGCGCGTGTAGCCCCCCCGTTCCCATGCGGCCCTAGCGCGTGTGCGGCTCTAGCCATAGTTACGCGCGTGCGTGCATCTATACCGGGTGTTGTACGCTACCTCCAGTGCATATCGGCCATCCTAGGAAGTGCGAGCAGTCCCACATCCTAGGGTTTGCATAACCCTAAGGTACCTTCGTAACAGAGGAGGCTCTCGCTCACGTTTCCAAGATAATGGGTTTGGTTGCTTGAGTTTACACATGCAACTAAACATGTGAATGTCCGTGTAGACGATCATATCTTCAGTCTACTACCTTACTTCTATTATCATCATGTCAGAAAGCAAGGTGGATATCCCATCTACAGGCGCTTTCAGAGGTCCAGCGCCTATAGTGAAGATGGATGGATCAAATTACGAACTGTGGACAATGCAGTTCATGAGTATGACGAAATCGATCTGTAAGAAGCACATTCTTACTAAGGAAGAGCCTGCTGAGAAGATTGGGGCCAATGCCTCATGGGAGGTAGATGATGCATATGCCAAGGTTTGGCTATCAGGAACTATGGCAATTGAAATTGCCAATGATATTCTTCATCATCCCACTGCAAAAGCAATGTGGGATATTCTGGTTGCTACATATTCACAAGCAAAGAATGAGACGAAGATTCTGCAACTCTAGCATGACATTTTCACAATCAAACAGAATGGTCGTCCTTCACACTCATTATACACATTTTTACGTGGAATGTTCGAGAAGCTCTATAGCTTCATGCCTCACAGCCACTCCTGAGCAGCAGAAGACGTACCGAAATGCAACTATGGTTGGTGTATTCCTGGCAGCCCTTGATCCAGAGTACGAGGCAATACGTTCTCATATCTTGGCAGATTCCACTATTCCTCCGATGGAGGAAGCCTTTCACAGACTGAGTTATATTACTGTTCCTTCATCTACTGCCAATCAGACTGCTTCTGCTATGGCAGCTTCTCGAGGTCGTGGGGGCCATCATCAATATCGTGGTCGTGGACCACGAGGCAGGGGAGGTCGTGTTCGGCCATCATGCACTTTCTACCACCGTTCTAAACATACAGAAGACATGCTATTCCAAGCATGGATTTCTTGCTTCTGCACGTGTAGCTGAAAATATTGAACCTCCATCTGCTTCATCTTTGGACCAGCACTTTGATGACCTTGTAGCTCGTCTGAGGGGCATTATTCCTCCATCGGGCCTCGTTGCACCAACGCCTACTTCCGAGAGCCATTCCGACGTTGCAGCTTCTGCCTCGACCAGTACCTCAGGTAGCACTTATGCATTCGCTACCAGTAGTGGATCTGATACTTTAGAATGGATTATGGACTCTGGTGCCACACATCATCTGTGTGGTGATCAAGGTCTACTTACAGCCTACCGACAGATTCCTCCAGGCTGTACTGTGGTTATTGCTAATGGGACGCACACCCCGATTACTGGTCAGGGGGAGATTAGCCTGACATCCTCTATGCACCTCAAGAATGTGCTGCATGCACCTGACTTTTCTATGAATTTGTTGTCCATTAGCCAACTTACAAAGGATTTACATTGTCGAGCCATTTTTGATCCATCTTCTCTTATTTTTCAGGACATCCTTACGGGCAACGTTGGGCGTGGCTATGAGCAGGGCGGCCTATATCATCTCAATCGAATCCCATATGCCGGAGCCTCCTCTCTTCCTGTCGGATCTGTCTCTCCCTTCCTGTGGCACTTGCGCTTTGGCCATCTACCGCTTCAGAAATTGTGTCGTGTGTTACCCCAGGTTTCACCTCACACGCCCATCCAATGTGAGGCTTGTCAGTTAAGAAAGCATCATCGGTCTACCTTTCCCGGTCGTCAGAGTCAGAGCAGTATCTCCAAGTTTGAGTTGTTTCATGTCGACATGTGGTGTCCTAGTTGTGTTCCTGATCATCAGGGACACAGGTTTTATATGGTTATTGTGGATGATTTTTCTCGTGTGTCTTGGGTCTTTTTGTTAAAGAATAAATATGAAGCTGGGAATATTATCATAAATTTCATCAATGAAGTTCGTAATGTTTTTTCTGCATCTGTTAAGATTGTAAGAAGTGATAATGCCTTGGAATTTTGTACCCAGAATCTATCCAACTATTTTTCAACACAAGGGATTATCCACCAAACATCCTACGCCTATACTTCCCAACAAAATGGGGTTGCAAAAAGGAAACATCGTCATTTACTTGATGTCACCAGGTCGCTTCTTATACAGAGTCATGTTCCTCATTCTTTCCGGGGCGATGTTGTCCTCACGGCGTGTTATCTCATTAATCGTATGTCATCATCTGTCTTAGGTGAGAAGATTCCTTTCTCCCTAGTTTTTCCTGAAAAAGAATTATTCTCCCTCACTCCAAGCGTGTTTGGCTTGATGGCCTTCGTTCACCAGTTGTCTCCAGGTATTGACAAGCTCTCTCCTAGGGCTGTCAAGTGTGTTTTTTGTCGGGTACTCCAGAACGCAAAAGGGGTACAAGTGTTATGATCCATTACGCAGGAAATATTTTGTTAGTGCTGATGTTACCTTTTTCGAGTCTGTTATGTACTTCTCTTCTACAGGTGACCAGTTGATATCCTCGGGCACTGATGAAGCCATATACATGCCACCATCATCACCACCTCCACCACTACATACATCTCCTACATCTTATGTTACAGTTCATGTTTCCCCATTGCCACTCCACTATACCCGTCGGCCTGCTTCTGCTCATGGTCACCGCTCATCATCTAGCTCGTCTGAGGTATGTTCTGAGAATACAATCAATATTGATGGATCTGACGAATTACCTGAGCAGGATGTGTTACAAAGGCCAGCTGAGGATGCAGGTGATTTGGATCTACCTATTGCACTCCGAAAACAGAAGCGTAGCTGCGCGTCATACCCTATAGCATCCACCGTCTCTTTTGATCGTTTATCTGGGACTTCAGAAGCTTTGTTATTACACTATTGACGGTGGGTATTCCACGGAATTACCAAGATGTATTGAAGGACGGTAGATGGCGTCTAGCCATGGAAGAAGAGATGGTTGTTCTTCAGTCGAGAGGTACCTGGAGCCTTGTCCCTGCACCTATTGATGTGTCTACAGTGAGTTGCAAGTGGGTCTTCACAGTTAAACAGAATGCAGATGGCAGTATTGACAGATACAAGGCACGCCTGGTTGCTCGTGGATTTACACATACATATGGGGTGGATTAGCTTGATACATTCTCGTCGGTTGCTCGCCATTCCACCCTACGGATCCTTCTTTCTGTTGCGATTACTCGTGATTGGCCACTACTCCAATTAGATGTGAAGAATACCTTTTTATATGGTGACTTGCAGGATAAAGTCTACATGCAACAACCACCTGGTTTTGCTGTTGAGGGGGAGTGCTCTAAGGTGTGTAGACTTCATAAGGCCATCTATGGCCTTAAGCAAAGCCCCGGAGCTTGGTTCCAGAAGCTCTCAGACTTGTTTGAAAAACAAGGGTACAGACGATTCAATGCAGATCATTCCATGTTCATACAGAAGACATCCAGAGGTATCCTTGTAATTATGGTGTATGTAGATGATATCTTGATTACAGGTGATGATGGACAAGGAATTCAGAGGGCGAAAGAAATGATGGGTCGCGAATTTGTCACCAAGGATCTTGGAGTCATTAGATATTTTCTGGGACTGAAGTTCGCCAGAAATCCTCATGGATTGGTAATGACCCAGAGGAAATATGTCGCTGACCTGTTGAGTGAAACAGAAATGCTTGGTTGCCGACCTGCCACTACACCCATGGATCCGAGTATGAAATTACATGATGACGACACTGATGAGGTGGATAGGAGAAGATATAGAGAACTGTTGGGTAAAACTTCTCTATGTTACTATTACCAGACCCGATATCTCCTTTGTTGTTAGTCGGGTGAACCAGTTCATCGAGCAACCATATCAGGTACATATGGATGCAATACATATGATACTCAGGTATCTTAAGTCATCTCCAGGTGCAGGTCTGTTGTTCAAGAAAGACAAGGAGATTACAATTTTAGCATGTGCAGATGCAGACTATGCAGGATGTCCCAAGGATAGGAAGTCCACCACTGGATTTGTTGTGTATGTCGGAAACTCTCTGGTCTCATGGAAAAGCAAGAAGCAAACGGTTGTAACCAGATCCAGCGTTGAGTCTGAATATAGGGCTATGGCCCAGTTCAGTATAGAAATGATGTGGGTGAAAGCCGTTCTTACAGATCTATATATAGAAGTCCCACTTCATATGGCTTTGGAATGTGATAATCAAGCTGCTATATTTATTGCAAATAATCCAGCATTTCATGAATGAACCAAGCACATTGAGGTTGATTGTCACTTCATACGAGATATGTGAACCCCCGAGGATCCGGGTACCCGTTACGCGCATCTCGCAATAATTCATTTACATGAGATCGCATTAAGTAACAGAAAAACAGGGAAATTTTTCGCGCGGATAATTTTCCACATGACATCACAATCATAACCACAAGTTATTAGAACAATTGTCACCAAAATCTTATTTCATTAACTTCCATATATTTCACATGTACAAAGTCTGATAGTACATACAGTATATTCCAAAAATCTGACTGAAGATAAAGAAACATGATACAATATAAATTGAACAAAATTGGCACAAAATAAACCATACCGTTGGGTATAAAATTTATCTCCTGAAATCTTTAACCCGCTACTGTGCTAAAGGCTCCTTGCCTGCCATGCGTGCAAGGAAGAAAAGGCGTCAGCGGGTGCTGGTACTTCCCATAAGTTTATATAAAAATAACAGGCATTTATTATTTACAAAAGAAAGCAAGTAGAGAGGCATGAGCAACTCAAATTTAAAATTTAATTCTACTTGCAAATGTAAAAGGTTTCCAAATTTTTAGTAAGAACATCTCATGATCAGCCCTTATCCCCACATTTCCCACATAAGCATATTTATATTGTAACTAATTGATCATAGTAAGTATATTTCATTCTCATATTGCTTAGAGGTCATATTTGTGGATTTTGATGATGGAAAAGATGAGATGAGAAGATATAATGATTTATTAAATTCTTAAGTCTAGTGGATAGTCTGTGGTCTTGGTTCTTGTGAAACCTCACACTATGACTCTAAGACTAGGGGAATGTCTTAGGGTTGGGGTGCCTCCGTAGGCATGCGGTGTTGTATAATGCATCCTAACCAAGTTCCCAACACGTCCACTAGCTTAATGAGATTTCGAATTAGATTTAAAGTCTTTTCCATTTACTCAACTTTAATTGTAATCCCTTAAAACCTCAAGTGCAACTGTCTCAGATATAACTCTAGATGATGTAGATATAGAAATGGATGATCTGGATGTAAAAATCAATCCCTTCAAACCTCAGTACAACAGTCTCAAATGTAACTCTAGATGATGAAGATATAGATATGGATAATCTGGATGTAGAATCGCCAAGTCTGTTGGTGAAAGAAAAACTCAAGCGGTGAAGAAGCCAACAAAAGGGCTCTTCCGTCTCGCCCCCTAATTGGAAGGACGGTCCAATAGAGGGATAGGTCTACTCCCAAACTACGCCACTGAGACGGATGAGAGGGACTTCCCGGGAAAAGTCACTCTAGAAAACAGCCCGACCGGTAACGGGCAACCGAGCTCGTACGTAAAACTGAAAACCAAGGATCCCCCGCCTGGGTATCCCAAAAACAGGGTCAACGGAACTGGTCTAAAGTCAGGATCCCAACGAGGCGTAAAAACACTGCGAGCTCGCGTAAAAACCGAAAGAGGACTGGGATCCTAGACCCGCGCACTAGGCGGCCGCTGCCCTAACTGGGCTTCCTTTCCTCCGCCCAGTTGAGAGTCACCGCGCTCTCGCACGGTCAGGTGTAAGGATCGCCATGACCGGCGTAATTATATGATATCACTGACTCTTCATTATTTCTCTTGCTCGACTTACCATTCCTTTCTCAATATCTTGTATGGGTATCTTTCATCGATCTAGATTTCAATCTCAAACTTACTATTGAAAATGATTATAACCCTCCTTTGAGGACAATTGCCATTGGTCAGATGAACTTCTCCTAAAAAAAATCATTCTTGAGTATCAATGTAGATACTATATACAGTGATGTTAGTTATGGGCTTAGATGTGTAATAGCATGAGCATGCCTAAGTTCCTATTAAGACAGATATAAAGTCACTTGAGATTATATTTAAGTTTGATATAATTCAGGGGCACGTGCTACTCGTCTCTTATTCCAATCATTGTTATAGAGGAACTGATGCTATTGATTGTGCTTCGACATACCTTGTGATTTGAACTAATAATAACTACTCTTGACTTTCCGGTATTTATTATTTGTGAACAAATTATGCAAGAAACTAAAGTGCAGAATTAATTTGAATACCCAAAAATTTTGATCTATTCAGGCTCCCATACAAGCCAATAATCTGTATGAACTTTGATACTTGGACCTATTGAATATATATATATATGGTAAGTCATGTCACATACTCCGATTTCCCAAGATTACTAAATAGCTTATTTCGGTAACTATTATGAGTAATTGACTTGGTTTAATACTAAAATAGATAATATTTGAATCTTGTATCTATTAAGATAATTATTTTATTCCAATTCTTGTATCTATTGATATTTATTTGCTCTTCTCGTTTTGACATATTAGTCTAAGTTATAGATCAACCCATGAAAGTGGAACAGAATCTTATAAATAGAATTTATGAATCAGGAAAGGGAGCTTCATTTTATATTAAATAAATTCATAAAATGAATCATATGATTGTAGTATTTAGCTAATAAACTATTAATGGTTTATTTGTCATGATACTAACCAGGAAAATCCTTATAAATTCAGAATGAACAATAACTTGCAAAGATCTTAATTCTCAACATGTTTTTACGTTTCACTTGATGACAAGTATGTTATGAACTAATATGAAGAAGACCTAATAGATATGTAGAGTGGTTTACCATGATTACTAGGAGAGGATTTTAATTAACATACTAAATCAAAATGTAAATAAGTGAATTAGAACCCATGGATGTCAATGTTATGATGAATGAAATTTCTGATTTTAATATGTAGATCATGGTAAGGTTGGAAATGCATGTGCGTTTGCTGTCTCTAATGGATTCCAAATTTATGTGGAAATATACTATCACTAGTGAGTAATTGATTATAACAACATTCCAGTAAAATGATGAAAATTTTTTTAACATACATTCTTTTCATATATTCTACAAAAAAAATTAGTGAGTCTGTTCATAGATTTCATGCTGATATTGAAATTCACTAAATCAAGGAACTCTCCTAGTTCAGATCTGATTCCCCTTCCCTTGCATTGATTCTCTATGCATGTACTGCATATGTGTGTAACTTATTAAATAGCAAAGAAACAGAAATTCTTATAATGATAAATTGTATAAAACCTTAGTTAAGGACAGCAAGATGGAAGGATTATGTCACATGCTTGGCAGCAAAACGACAGGGGTAGGAAATGTACAAAATCAAGGGAAATCAGCAGACATGGCAGCAATGAGAAAGGGCTAGGGTTTGTACCTTATTATTCCTCTAATTTTGGAGAAACAACATGCACAAGTTGTTGTGGCAGAAGCATGATTTATGATGCCCAGCTGCAGATTTCTTCAATTTGGGAAGGAGGGAGAGTAGATGATGGAGGGCTGTTGGCTTTTCCTTCTTTGGAGATAGAAATAAGGAGTGATTAAAATGGAAGAAGAGGAAAGAAGTCTCGTTGAATTAAAGAAAAAAAAGAATAGGGAATATACCTCTTAGATTTCTCCTGAAAATTGAAGAAGATGAACCATACAGGAGGAAGGAATGGGCTGCAGTAGTTGGAAAAGTTCCAGCCAAAAGTTGGAAAAAAAATGGTTCCCAACGGCTGAAATGAAGAGAAAGAGGGGAAGAGTCTTGGTGATACTTATAAGGAAGGTGGGGTTTCAATTAGATGACAAGTGTAAGAGGAAGGAGCCAAATGTGGCTGCCTGAAATTCTGCTGAATATTTTTTTTTCCACAATCCGTGTAGTCTGTACAGCACAGACTTTTATTTTATTTTTTTTTAAACCCATTTTCTTTCTTTAATTAACATACTTAAAATTGACCGTATTCGCGCATCGGGTGTCGGATTTCGACGCGTAAGATCTCAATTTGATCGTCTCAGAATGACGGTCAATATGAGTATAATGTTGATATACTTCCGGTCGGGTTTTGAATAGCCGAAATTTCCGGATACGATTTTTGTTTAAGGTTTAAATTTTGCGAACTAAAAATATCAAACGACCTCCGATTGACGAACGGTCGATTCCGTTGGTCTCGTGTCGTCGAATCGGATCTAATGACGGTCTCGATTCGTTTCGCGGTTTCCGAATTTGCGTCGCGGCTTTTCACGGCGCGCGTTACGGTGTGACCGATTTTCGGTCGATTTCGCCCGAACGACTTTTGATTTATGATCAATTGGTCGTTTTAGGTTGTTTAGTATTGACCGACAACGTTTTTGGGTTCATTAGACCCAAAATCGGACGAGTTCGGGTTTGTTAGAATATGGGTGTTACAAGATATGATTCAGAAGGGTTTTATTTCTACATCCCATGTCAGCTCAGGGGACCAAACTGCATACATCTTTACCAAGGCGTTACTTAGAGGACCATTCTAGAAGTGCTCGTCCAAGCTGAGCATGATCGACATCTATGCTCTACCTTGAGGGGAGTGTAGAGATATATGTTATGTTATGTTATTTTGTACCTTTTCGTATTTTTTTCTTTACTTTCGGACTCTTGATGTAATTTACCCATAGGCTACTCTCCTATATAAGAGAGCCTAGGGCGTACGGAATAAACAAGTCTCTTATTTTTCCCAACAAATGCAATGCAGTGAGAAGTACATAGGTGTATTGTGTTTTTTTCTAAAAAATGATCACTAGATAGTAGTGGGCATCGTTATATAATAACTAAGGAGTCAAATATCCAAGTAACAAGCACGTCAATCACCCCACCCACGTTTTTCGATACCATGAGCACAAAACAGAATATTTTCCACATGACAAGATATGGTCTAAAAACTGCATTGTTCCTTAAAGCCAAAGAAGTTAAACCATGGAGAATGCTCTCACCAGCTCCACCCCTAATAGGTGGAAGGTGTTGTTACAACCCTTCATCATGAAAGTCATTCGAAAAGCATCCCAGCTAGAGGAGCCAACTAGGGAATGCTTGTTTCGGTTCAAGGATGGCTTGCAAAAGAACACTGGAAAAACCCTAAAGGGCAAAACATGAGAAAGGGAAAATACATAGAAAAGGAAAAATATATAAAATATATAACATAATCAATATTTCCTATATTGAAAATAAAAACGCGGAAGCGCCAATCAGAACAATAACATAAAGTAAAGAATAAGAAATAGAATGCTCAAGATTTACGTAGAACCCTACTCCATGAGGAGTCGGATGGAACCACTAGAGAAGGCTTCTAGTACCAGACATTCTATTATAAATCTCTCAATGAGTATAGAGGGTGTGGGGCTCATTATATAGCCCCACAGACATACCATAGTCCCATTAATAGACGATGTGGGACTGAACAAGAGAGCAATATAATTGAACCCTGGAGGATCCAATTACCCATCTATTACATACTCTAACACTTCATCTTAAACTGGAGCCAAGAATGTTGCAGTTGATGACAAAAGAAAATATACACAACATATCTTCACTCGGTACATCCTAAGGGAGATGGAAGAGACCTTCTTGGAGTAATCGTTGTTGGGAGGAGACTCGCGCAGAAGGCGTTGCACTAGGAGGAGACATGTGCCTGGAGTCGATGCTCGATGAAGACAATTGTTAGGCAGTAGATGTACTGGAGTGTAGATCTTCATCTGGAATAGTTGATGTCGAACATCAGAAGTGGAGTCAGCATGCCTCATACGCAGATCTCGAGAGTGGAGCCTTCATATATGTGAATCTTGGGAACGGCCTCACTCACATCTATTTACTATTATGTATGGACCCTGGAGATGAGATCTCTTTCTGAGGAGACATGAGCATAGGATGATGGACATGATATAAAGTACGTAGGGATATCTCATATGGAAGGATATGCCATGCTCCCGATCCCCCTTTCTCTTATACTTGTCAGAATATGAAAATGGATAACCAAGTTGGGAGAAACAACGCATAATAAGTATCTTTTCCTTTTTTTATAATTCGTTCTTCCTTTTTTCTCGTTTTTTCCTTCATTTTATAAGTTGTTCCTTTTTTGGCTTTCCCTTCTTTTTTAATCGGTCCTTTTTTTCTTTCTTGTAAGTAAAAAAGTTCCCTCTTTTTTTATTGGTTGCTTCAACTATGTCTCTCTTTTTTGTAATACAAACCCACTAGGCTTTTATGAAATAGGGAGAAGGGGGGCAGGGGGTCCTCATTTAGGAAAGGATATCGGCCCCCATGTATTCTCACGAAGACTAGGGTTCCTCGAAGGGAACCAATCGTTGCCACCAAGAAAATGTTCGCTGTAAGGGATGCTTCTCACAATGGAGGCCAGAGGGGGGCGACAGCCAAGGCCTTAAATGTCGGTTTCGGTCACCATTTCGGTATCGCTCAAAACAGAATTTCGATGGAATTTCGGTGGAATTTCGACCGAAATTTCGGTCATTTCGGTCATTTTTTGTACTAGGACCCCCATATTTCGGTCATTTCGGTCATTTCGGTCAAATTTCGATTTCGACTGGATATCGATATTCGACAGAAATTCGACCGAATTTCGCTGAAATTTGAGGCCATGGCGACAGCGTCGCTAACGTGAGGAGAGTCCGCGCAAGGAGTACGATGAGGGGTTGGAGTCATCTGGGCGCATCGAGATACCACCTCTTCTTTTATGACGCGTACAGAGGTGATCAGAGATCGTGTGCGCGCTTCCTTCTTCGTCACCTTTTTATTAATTGAGAGGAGGGTCCGTTGAGGCGGGGAGTTCGAGGTTAGACCCATTGATGTTGGAAGGTGACGGGGTCATGGGGCCATCGCTAAGAGGGGGGTGTAGTCTGAAGGTGCAACCCCTCGCGGTGTGATGGATAGAGCTAGCACACGAAGGGTGGGGGGGAGGGTCTGGAGATAGTGGTGGCGTTGGAGATCGAGCATGGGGGCATTGGCCATGGAGGATCATGCTCCAAGTACGGAGTTAATGGCTATTTGTTGGGTGTGCCACCTTAGAATTAGGGTTCCAGAAACCCTAGATTTTGGAGTTGCCTGAAGCAGTGTTGTACTTATCGGTGTTATTACAACGTACAGGAAGGTCGGAGAGAGCGCATAGGAGGAATCACACGTCCAGGAACCCTATCTTTTTCTTGAACTCGATGATGATGTGATCTTCAAAACTCACATATGCGCATGATGGATCTTGAAATTCTTCTAAACATTGAAAATATCTCATATCAAAGAACATAAAAATAATTGAAATATAACCTTAAGAATAAATCCAGAATCAAACCTGCTATGATACCATGTTGAAAATAAAAACGCAGAAGTGACAATCAGTACAAGAATATAAAATAAAGAATAAGAAGTAGAACGTCGGGGATTTACATGGAACCCTACTCCATAAGGAGTGGGATGAAATCACGGGAGATGACCTCTATGGTCGGATATTCTATTATAAATGTCTCAACAAGTACAGGGTTGTGGGTCTCTTTATATAGCTCCACAAACAGACCAGATTCCCACTAGTAGATGATGTGAGACTAAACAAGAGAGCGGTGCAATTAGATACTGGAGGATCCAATTCTCCATCTATTACATACTCTAGCATCCTATGATAGTGATCGATGGATACCTCCTCATAGAGAAAGCTCGTAAATGATAGGAAACTTATACTCATGCCAAGGTTGGTAGTGAACATTTTGTCGTTTGGGAATCCCTTGATAAAACAAAGTCAAATTTCTTAACTTGTTGACTAATCCTTCTTCCACCCATTGACGAGTTTGGAGTATATCCAGACTTGGTAAGCGTGAACTACGAAAACATCATCGACTTCCAGGATGACACTAGTAACGTAATTCTCATGCATGTCCTCAAATAGTCAACTCACTATGAATGCAGCCAACATCTCCAACCTCCTCGATTTCAGTAAGGAGGACACCACTCCATTGGATCTCTATCATAAGGTCACATATGATGAAGTTAAGTAGGTAA
Organism: Ottelia alismoides; assembly: GCA_037367405.1. Taxonomy (NCBI): domain Eukaryota; kingdom Viridiplantae; phylum Streptophyta; class Magnoliopsida; order Alismatales; family Hydrocharitaceae; genus Ottelia; species Ottelia alismoides. The sequence goes on from JAZKJV010000312.1 coordinate 214,320, forward strand.
TCGCCTGTCACATCTGCTTTATTCAATGTATGCTTGTAAACTCCAAGGATCTTCCTTCTACCCCTGAGTTCTCTCTTGCATCTTGAGGTGGCACTTGTTCACCAAAATTGGGAACTATCACCATGTCTCACAAAGCATAATGTATATAATCTATGTTATCATGACCAGATGCCTACTCAACTAATGCAACATTCTTCTTTGCCCCATCTAAGGACGGCATTGAGTATCTCTTTGGTTGTCTTCTCATCATATCTTTGAAATTTAAAGGATTTATTTTACCAATCAATCCAAGATTACTCGCATGAACATCTTCAATTTAATGACTATAACCTGAATGGATGTTGGTCAACCGGAAGAGGAAGAAGAAGACAACCACACCGAAGAAGTTGCCAAAACATAAGCACTTGCCATTGGGGGTGGATAAGATCCAACTTCAGGCACACTTTCAAAAATGTGTTTAATAGTATGGTGAGTGCTTGGTAGCACCAATAAGGAATGTACCACAAGTTTGATGGTCAACTCCTACAAATTCGTGACAATATCAACAACCTAAAGTTGGATCAGAACAAGCAAGATCATCACCACTAATTCACCTAGCTTACATCTTTTGCTTTATTGTATTTCGAGTTAGAATCTTTTTATGTTGTATTATGTAATGTTTTCATAAATCCTAATATATATTTGTTATGAAATATGTTTTCTTGCAAGCTTTTCTCAGTCGACTAAAACAATTAGGATTTCTCATAATATATTTCCACTCGAGATTAGCTGATTGATTTCACTCATCAGTCGACTAATTTGTTTTTCCGCCAACTGCTTCAATACTTCATCCCCCTACTAAAACGGAATCCAGAACCTCAAAGTTACTGTCTATCTTTCAGTTGACTCCCTGTTTCCAACAGTAGACTTTTATCTCCAACTGATAGAGGTGAATATCCAGTCGAGCATTGGCAAGTTATCTTTGAGAATAACCTCTCATTCTCCCCATTTCTTCACCATTTCACACCAATTTGTTTCCTCCAAACCTCAAGAGAACCCATCATCATGGACCCTTTCTACACCCTCCTTGCTTGTCTACCTTGATCCCCACGTCTCTCAAGTGACCTGCGAAAGGTCAGTGGCATGGAAAGAGTTTGCTCAATTCCCTTTCAGTATTAAAGTCCTACATCAAGTGACCTGTGAAAGGTCAGTGGCATGGAAAGAGTTCGCTCAATTCCCTTTCGGTGTTAAAGTCCTAAATTTGGTATGCTTCAACAAAAAACTTTACTGCTTTTCGATGGAAATTGTTCACCCCACATGGTATCTTTGCAAATCTCGTTCCCTATCTACTAACCTTTATTAATAAATATGTTCTTTGCAAATCTCATTCAAGTTTTAGTGATTCAAGCAATATAATTGTATTCTCTTCAGTATTCCATGTTTAGATTCCGTCGAATGCTCATTCGTTGGAATTGTGGACTCACCTTAACCATTTTTATGAGATTCTCCACTCTCAAGTTAGGTCATCACTTAAAACACATGATTGTTTGTAACTCCGCAGTTTCATAGAATTCAAGCAGCTGAAGACTTTGCAAAGAATTCTTGTTTGTATTGTTCGATGGAACCTTTTGAAGATTGTACGTACTCGTCATTCTACTCCGTAAAGGTCTGTCTTACATTATCTATGCACTAATGACAAGGGACCGACTCAATTCGAGCAAAGTTATAGTAAAACTAATGATTAGCATTGTGGAGGTGCACGGTGGCGGAGGCGGAGAGTTGGAGGCGTGGAGGCTGGCCGATGGAGCTAGGTTTTTAGGGGTGTCAGGGCTTCAGTCTAGGACTGCAACTCTAATACCATGTGGAGTAACAAATGAATGAGTTATTTATTCATTGGTCATAGGGCTCATTTATATAGATGAGAAATAATAAAAAGCAAATACCGATGGGAGCTAGGTTTTCAGGGGTGTCAGGGCTCCAGTCTAGGACGGCAACTCTAATACCATCTAAAGTAACAAATGAATGAGTTATTTATTCACTGGTCATTGGGCTCCTTTATATAGAGGAGAAATCCAAAAAGGCAAATACCGATAGGAAAATTACAAAAGATACTAATATTTATAACAAGCATGTATCATTCCCGACTATCATTTGCTAACCGTATCATGCACATTTTGAAGTGAAATTTTTTTGATGTAAAAAAAGTGGAAACGCATGAAGGTGCCTGCCCCCAAATGCCAAATGGATTAATTAAAGAGAATAAAAAATCAGATTACAAGAGCCAAGACTTGAGGTGAGTCTTAGATGAAAGAATCACATTTTCCACATAGTAAGGTTTTGATTGGAAGAGAAGCCCGGTTCGTGAAAGCCAGACCACTGAAACCAGAGCCAAAGGAAGTAGAAGCACTATGTTCGAGCAGAAGCGAGCACTAAAGAGGAAGTTCCAAAAAATCACAGAATCCCCATTGTCTAGCCAACAACACCCAAATTTTCCCAGAGCTACTTAGCCTTGTCACAATGAAAAAAGGTGGTCGGCAGTCTCCAAATCCCCTTCACAGAGTGAGCAATTAAAATCAATACCATGAAATAAACCTAGACCACCTTTCTTTGATCAGGATCCTCACACGCCTCAGTTCCAGAGAAAATCATTTTTTAATCAAACATATTTCTTCCAAGAGAAGCATGAAATCATGCAGACGTTGATTAGAAAAATACAACTGGAAGGTTGGTAGCCAAATACCATCAACCCAAGGGCTCGGATAGAGAAGCATCACAACTTGTTGCAAGTGGAAAAGCACAGACGAAATGTGCAGCCAAAGTTCCCCTACTTGTCCAATCACCCATCCAAAAGGCAAAGGAGCAAACGTCTCCAAGGATCATACAGAAACGTACAGGTAGTTGCAATACGACAGAGCAGATGCCCTTTCAGAATGGCGAAGAAAAAACTGGGGATGGTGATTAGAGGATCGTTGGTCATGTGTGCCATAAATGCCATAGATCAGTCTGCAATACATATCCTCATTTTCTCCCCATATCCTAGTGACCCACTTTAGGAGCAAGCTCTATTTATAATCTCTAAACATGGAATACCTAGCCCCCTTCTTCCTTAAACAGTGTAACCATATCCCAATCAACCAGGTGAACCCCCAAGTTGTTCCGACCATTTTTGCCCCATAAAAATCTCCCCATAAATAACTCCACACCAATGCACTCTGACTGGTAGCAATCTTGATGACATGAAGAAAACAGATCACCGCCAACACCACCTTAACCAGCACCAACCATCCACCACGTGAAAGCATGGATGCTTTCCAACCAACCAACTTTCGGTTTAGCTTCCCAATAATCGGTAACCAGTCTAACAACCTCAAGCAATCACAAGTTAGTGGTGGGCCCAAATAACGTATCGGCAATGTGCCACAGGCAGTGCTCAATTGTGCATCATAAATTGCTGCATTTAATTCAGAGAAGCCAAAAGGCACTACAATCAATTTGCTTCTATTAAGACGTGGTCCTGAAAGGTCACCAAAAATGTCAATCATTGTGGCCATCCTCATTGCCTAATTCCTTCCCCCCTCAATGAAGAAAATAGTGTCATCAACGTATTGCAACATGGGAATAGAGATGTCTCCCATAGAGTAGCCTGCAGAGATTCCTTCATTAACTACACATTCAACCATACGTGCAAGAACATCTACTACCAAGACAAATAAAATAACATGGACACTAATGGGCAACCTTGATGAACTCCACGATGCGGCTCGAAGAGACCCCCCTCTGGGCTCCCATTTACAAGCACGGAGTACGGCGTAGTAGTAACACATCTTTTCATTCATGAGATCCACGTGTTTGTTAAATCCTGTTTGGCTAGGGCTGACCACATGAACCGTTGGTCCACATTATTGTATGACTTCGAGATATCAACTTTCCAGATAGCCCGACAATCTTTCGCCTCTTCCAATCAGCAATAATCTTCATAGTCATTGCCATATTGTCACCAATCTAAGTTCCACAAATAAAGGTGGATCACCCCGGTTTGCATGATCGATCATTGGTGTTAAATCTTTTGATTTCTTTCTCATTTTGTTTCTATTGAGATAATTGTACCTCTTAGTATATGTTTTATAGTTTATGTTTTCTTTGTGCACCACTCATGTAAATAACCCATGGCTTTTCTCCTATATAAGAGAGCCTTGGGATCTCTTCTATGACATGACTTATTTTTATCCCAACATGGTATCAGAGCAACGGTCCTAGACCGAGGTTCTCGTATCCCACCCAAAACCCTAACCCCCCCCCCCCCCCGGCGCGCCGCCGCACCTCTAGCGGCCCTTCCAGCATCGCCACATCTCCAGCAGCCCTTCCAGCGTCGTCGCACTCTTCAGCGGCCTTACCGCGCAGCCCCAACGGATTCCAGCGCTGCCGCCAGAGGCCCCCAGGCCCTCCTGTGCGGCCAGCGGCCCTCTCCTGTGCGCCGCCTCGCTGCCATAGGCCCCGCCCTGCCCCTGGCACCGTTGTAGACCCCTTCCCGCTGCCATCGAGGGTTGCTGCGGGCAATTTTTGTGCCGCTTTGAGGTCTGGACTGGTTCGAAAATAGTGATATAGTCTGATGTGTCCCTTGTTGTGCGGCCCTAGACCTCGACCGAAGATCTAGGGATGAGTGTATAAGTCTACATATACAACTCATCCCTCCTATGGTGCTGTAGACAAGTCAATTCTTGATTTGTTCCCCACTTGTTCCGCATCTTGGCCTATTGGATAAATGTCAGAGAATAAGGGTGACGTGTTCTCCTCTTCCGGTGCCTTCAAGGGCTCGACACCTATCGTGAAGATGGACGGGACCAACTACGAGTTATGGTCCATGCAGTTTCGTACCCTAATGCAGTGCTACAACAAGGAGCATATTCTGACTGACTCGGAGCCGACGAACAAGACCGGGGCCAATGCATCGTGGAAGCAAGATGATGCCTACGCTCGTATCTGGCTCTCTGGGACACTTACCACATAGATCACTAATGATATTGTCAATCAGTCGACTGCAAAGGCCATGTGGGATATGCTTGCTGACACCTACGAACATGCGAAGAATGAAAGCAAGATTCTCCAACTGCAGTTTGACATTTTCTCGACTTAGTAGAATGGTCGACCTCTCCACGCACACTCCGCTCTCTGAGAGGCATGTTTGAACGACTCCACAATTTCATGCCTATTACTACCAGCGTGGAATAACAACAGGCGTATCGGAATGCCACTATGACTGGAGTTTTCTTGTCATCCCTTGACTCAGAGTACGATGCCGCTCGTGCTCAACTTCTGACTGGCGAGACCATACCACCGATGGAGGAGGTCTACAAGCGGTTGAGCAGGATTACTACCACGCCTACCCCTACGCCACAGACGACATCCTCGGCTATGGCAGCTTCTCGTGGCCGTGGAAGCTTGTCACGGTTTCGTGGCCGTGGACCTCGTGGTCGGGGTGGAGGACGTCAACGTGGTCCATGTTCCTATTGTCATCGTCCTATCACTCGAAGGATACATGCTTTCAGAAGCATGGATATCTGGCGTCTGTACGTGTTGCTGAGCAGACTGACTCTTCATCGGCACCTACTACAGATGCACGTTTTGATGATCTTGTCTCGAGACTTCGAGAGATGGTGACCACCCCTGCGACTCCGACTGCAGGCCCATCAGATGCAGTGGCCACCGCCAGAGCATTGTCCAGTTCATCAGGTATTCCCTATGTGCTTACCAGTAGTAGCAGTTCAGATGTGACCGATTGGATTATGGACTCTAGAGCGTCTCATCATATGTGTGGAGATCGGACGTAGTTTACCTCTTACAGGTCTATCCCTCCTGGGCGATCCGTGGTCATTGGCAATGGAGTTCGGCTACCCATTGTTGGTCAGGGGGAGATTGTTTTAGCCCCTTCTATGTGTCTTCATGAACGTCTTAGATGCTCCAGATTTTCAAATGAGTCTCTTGTCTATTAGTCAAATTACAAAAGATTTATACTGTCATGCCATCTTTGACCCCTCTTCCTTTGTGTTTCATGACATACTAATTGGCAGGATGATTGGTCATGGCCGTGAGCAGAGAGGATTGTATAAGCTTGCCATTCCGTCATGTGTTGAGGTGGCCTCTATTCCCTCTGAACCTGTTTCTCCTTTCATGTGGCATCTTCACTTTGGCCACCTTCCTCTACAAAAGATGATACATGTTCTCCCGCAGATATCTACTCGTACTACTTTGGACTGTGAAGCTTGTCAACTTGGGAAACATCATCGCTCCTCGTTTTCGAGTCGTCATAGTAGTCGGTCTTTCGAGTTGTTTCATTTTGACATTTGAGGTCCGAGTCGTGTTCCTGATCATCAAGGGCATCATTTTTATATGGTTGTTGTGGATGATTATTCTAGACTTTCTTGGGTATTCTTGTTAAAACATAAGTCTGAAGTAGGGGCTCTGATTAAGGCTTTTCTTATTGAAGTTAACAATATCTTCTCTGTTAATGTCAAATTCATTCGTACTAATAATACTTTGGAATTTTCTACATTACACTTAGCAGAATTTCTCAGGTCTCTGGGTATCGTACATCAGACTTCTTGCACTTATACATCACAGCAAAATGGTGTGGCAGAACGTAAACATCGTCACCTTCTTGACGTCACAAGAACTTTGTTGATTCACAGTCGTATACCACATTCTTTCTGGGGAGATGCGGTTCTCACCGCTTGCCACTTGGTGAATCGCATGCCATCCACTATTCTTGGAGAGAATATTCCCTTTTTGGTTGTGTTTCCCAAGAAGGAACTATTCTCTCTTACTCCCAGAGTCTTTGGATCGATGGCCTTTGTCCACGACTTTACTCCTGACCGTGACAAGCTCTCCCTTAGAGCTGTCAAATGTGTCTTTGTTGGTTATTCTCGAACTCAAAAGGGGTATAAATGTTTTGATCTTGTTGAGAGAAAATATTATGTGAGCGCTGACATTTGAGTCTATTATGTATTTCTCTCCTACAGGTGACAGGTTGTCTAATGTTGGTTCTAGAGAGGATGTTGTGGTTCCTCCACCTTCATCTTATTTATCCTATGCCGGTATGCCCCTTATGACGCTCCTCGGTCTTCACCACCTCCACCTTCACCTCCTACCATCGAGTCCACATTTTTACCCCATGTTTATACTCGCAGGTCTTCTACTCGCCCCTCTGCTCATGCACCGTCCACATCATCCACCATGCCTCAGGTATGTCATGATCATATTATTTCTACTGATGGCACTGGAGATTTAAATGATATACAGGAAGAGTTGATTCCAGAGGATAACGAGGCTAATGACCTGGAGATACCTATTGCCCTAAGGAAGCCTCGACGCCAATGTGCCACATACCCTCTTGAAGCGCATGTTTCCTTGGATCATCTTTCAACGGATTACAGGAAGTTTGTGGAGGGACTATATGCGGTTAATATCCCATGGACGTATCAGGAGGCGCTTCAGGACAGTTGGTAGCGACTTGCAATGGAAGAGGAGATGGCGGTTCTAAGGTCAGTGTTGTAAAAGTCGTCCGACTGGTCCGACTATTAGGTCCGACTAGTCTAGTCAGTGAGGTAGCCGACCGAGTACCGACTATTTCCGACGAGGCACACTAGTCAACCAATTTTTGCTTGGAGATACCACATTTTTTGTTTTTCATAAGCAAACTTATTACAATATGCTTAATGTTTTATTTAGATTCAATTACTTCTTTTATTTTATTATGATGGTATAAAAATGTACAAAATATATGTAAATATATGTATAAAAATGAGTTATATGTTTAAAATAATCATAAAATTCAAAGCTGATTAAAGTCCGACTAAATCTGATTAGTCACCCGACTACTGATAAATCCTTAGTCAGTGACCCAACCGACCGAGTACCGACTACCGACTTTTGCAACCTTGTCTACGATCACGTGGCACTTGGAACATTGTTACTGCTCCGTCAGGTGCTTCCGTTGTAAGCTGCAAATGGATATTTACGGTTAAGCAGAGGGCAGATGGCAGTGTGGATCGCTACAAGGCAAGGCTTGTGGCTCAGGGGTTCACCCAAACCTATGGGGTGGATTATCAGGACACCTTCTCTCCAGTAGCAAGACACTCGACACTACGCATTCTTCTATCTGTTGCCATTTCACGAGACTGGCCTCTATACCAGCTTGATGTGAAGAATGCATTTCTCTATGGGGATCTACAGGAGGAAGTATATATGAAACATCCACCAGGATTTGCTACTGAGGGGGAGTCCCAGAAGGTGTGCAGACTTCATAAAGTGATCTACGGCCTGAAGCAGAGTCCGAGAGCTTGGTACCAAAAGCTATCAGAGTTGATAGAGCAACAGGGGTTTGTGCAGTCCACTGCGGACCACTCACTGTTTGTTCAGAGGACACGGAGAGGTATTGTGTCTATTCTTGTTTATGTGGATGATATTGTCATTACAGGAGATAATGAGCAGGGCATTCTTATTGCTAAGGAGTTCCTAGGTCAACAGTTTGTGACTAAGGACCTTGGCAATCATCTTTGTTACTTCCTTAGGTTGGAATTCGCCAGAAACCAGCGTGACCTTGTAATGACTCAGAGGAAGTTTGTTATCGATCTTCTCTCTGAGACAGGTATAACAGGGTGTAAACCTGCTACTACCCCTATGGATGCAAGTATAAGACTGTATAATGAGGACACTGTGAAAGTTGACAAGAGAAGATACAGAGAGCTTGTTGGGAAGCTCTTATACGTTACCATCACCAGGCCGGACATTGCTTTTGCGTAAGCAAAGTCAGTCAGTTCATGGAGCAGCCCAGGAAGGTGCATATAGATGCCGTCCATATGATCTTGAGGTATTTGAAGGCTTCACCTGGTTCGGGCCTTATATTCAGTAGGGATACATCTCTTGAGGTGACAGCATGTGCAGATGCAGATTATGTAGGTTGTCCCAGAGACAGAAAGTCCACTTCTGGATTTGCTATTTTTGTCGACAGCTCACTGATTTCATGGAAAAGCAAGAAGCAGACAGTGGTGGCTAGATCTAGTGCAGAACCTGAATACAGGGCCATGGCACAAGGATGTACAGAGATGATGTGGGTAAGATCGGTATTGACCGACCTTACTGTTGAGGTTTCTCTTCCTATGAAGCTTTTATGTGATAATCAAGCAGCTTTATTTATTGTCAATAACCCTACTTTTCATGAGCGGACAAAGCATATTGAAGTGGATTGTCATTACACTAGAGACATGATCCAGAAAGGTCTTATATCCACCTCTCATGTTTCCACAGGAGATCAGACGACAGACATTTTCACCAAGGCCCTGGCTAGAGTTCCATTTCAGAGGTGTTGTTCCAAGCTGAGCATGATTGATATTTATGCTCCAACTTGAGGGGGAGTGTTGAGATAATTATACATATTAGTATCTGTGTTATAGTTTATGTTTTCTTTGTGCACCACTCATGTAATTAACCCATGGCTTTTCTCCTATATAAGAGAACCCTGGGATCTCTTCTATGACATGACTTATTTTTATCCCAACAGTTTCCAATGACCATATTTTCTTGGACCCCTATAAAGGGATCCCATACTCAACATTGGAAGAGGCAATTCACTTTAGCTTTCTACAAGTGAAGAAGAATATTCTTAGAGTGTTTTCTTTTGCTCTACATCTGTTAAGTGAGTTGGAGATTTGAATGCCCCACTACCAGGAGGGATCATTGGGTTTGGGCAAGCAGACCCTTTCCAATCAAGAAATTTTATGACTTTCTTGAGTTCACGAAAAGTGATATTAGCTCTTTTTATCTCGAAGTTTTTATTTTAAAGATGACATACATATATCAAAGTTGTTCACTTTTATACATGATTGCGAGACAATCCGATAATGATGACACATAAAAGCAATTACAAAGTATGCACTACATACTACAGTTCGTCAAATTGCAAAGCTCAAAGGTCACTTCTCGAATCAAAGTTGTAATGTTGTATTTTATATTGCATTTGGAAATGTTGTTACCTCAAGCTATAATGTCAGAACTTTCCAAATCAGAACAGGTCAAAGAACTATCAGATGATTAACCATCTTGATTTATCGACCAAAAATGATCGACCATCCTTTGCCACTGATCGATCATACATGATTGACTATCAGTTCTATTTGATTGACTAGCACTGACCGACCACCTTGTTTCCATGATCGATCATAATTTAAATCTAGGATCCCAACAATGCTCAGATGATTTATCACCTTAATAGAATGATTGATCAACTTCAGATGATCGATCATCCCAGTTTGCATGATTGATCATTAGTATCAAAAATCTTATTGATTTCTTTCTTATTTTGTTTCCAACAGCCATATATTCTTGGGCACCTATAAAAGGGATCTCACACCTAACATTGGAAGACACACAATTCACGTTATCTCTACAAGTAAAGAAAAAGATTCTTAAAGTGTTTTCTCTTTTTCTCCAGTTCAACGATGTTTCTGAGAGAATAGTTCTGAAGATAGTATCTTAGAGAAATGCATATATTCTTATAATATCTACAATTATCTATGATGTCGATTATTGAGATATCATTGTGCTTATTCATTGAGAATTAATTGTGATATTACTGTAAAAATATTATGAAGTGTGATTTCCATATTTTTCCATAACCTTTCTTTGCAGGAACATTGTTAGATTAGAAAGTTTGCAAGTTATTCTTGAATCTGTGAAGTTCTCCTTGATTAAGTGTGAGGGAAATAGAGTTGTTGTTTATTCATGGGGTCCTATGTTTCTCTTATATAGAAGAGAAACCTGATGGACAAATTATAGTGTAGACAGAAAGAAATGCGAATATATAAAAAGGATAAAAGACAATAAATATATCAACATTTCCCTCAAGTTGTTGCGTAGATATCAATCAAAAGCAGCTTACAACATCTCTGGAATGACCCTCTAGTTAGAGCCTTGGTGAACACGTCTATTGTCAGTTCGCATGAGCTGACATGAGAGGTAGAACTAGAAATTAAACCTTCTGGGTCATGTCTCGGGTGTAGTGACAGTCTACCTCGATATGATTGATTCTCTCATGGAAAGCTGGCTTGTTGGCAATGAAAGGAGCAGCATGGTTGTCGCACTAGAGCTGCATGGGAAGATGCACCTCAATAGCTAGTTCAGTCAAAACGTATCCGACCCACATCATCTCTGTACTCCCTTGTGCCATGGCCCTATACTCTAATTCTACACTAGATCTGGTGACCATCATCTACTTCTTGCACTTCCATGATACCAAGGAGCTCCCTATGAATATTGCAAAGCCTGAGGTAGACTTTTTGTCCTTGGGACACCCTGCATAACCTGCATCTACACAAGCAGTAACGACAAGGGATGTGCCTCTGCTAAATAAAAGACCAGCGTCGCATGAGGTCTTCAAATACCTCAAAAACATATGGATTGCATCCATATGTGCCTATCTAGGCTGCTCCATGAACTCACTCTGCTCACTGCAAAGGATATATCAGACCTGGTGATGGTCACGTATAGGAAGCTTCCCAACGAGCTCTATATACCTCCTCTTGTCTACTTCCTCGGTGTCATCATCATATAGCTTCATGCTCGGGTCCAAGGCCTTAAATGTCGGTTTCGGTCACCATTTCGTTATTGACCAAAACAGAATTTCGATGGAATATCGGTGGAATTTCGACCGAAATTTCAGTCATTTCGGTCATTTTTTGTACTGGCACTCCCATATTTCGGTCATTTCGGTCGAATTTCGATTTCGACTGGATATCGATATTCGACAGAAATTCGACCGAATTTCGCTGAAATTTGAGGCCATGCTCGGGTCCATGGGAGTAGTGGGGGCATGCAATCTACCATGTTCATCTCAGAGAGAAGATCTGTATCTACTTCCTCTAGATCATCACAAGGCCTCATTGGTTCTTAGCAAACTCCAATCCAAGGAAGTAGTTTAAACTACCAAGGTCCTTAGTTACAAACTGCTGACCAGGGAAACCTTAGCTGCTTGAATGCCATGCACATCATCCGCTATAACAATGGTATCATCAACACAAATCAATATAATAATTGTACCTCTCTGGGATCTTTGAACAAACAATGAATAATCTGTAGTAATTCTCACGAACCCCTGTTGCTCTATCAAGTCCGAGAGCTTCTGAAACCATGCTCTCGGACTCCGCTTAAGTCCATCGATAGCCTTATGAAGTCTGCAAACCTTCTGACACTCCCTCTCAACAGCGAACGCAGGTAGATGCTGCATGTAGACTTCCTCTTGTAGGTCACCATAGAGAAACACATTCGTCACATCATGTTGATATAGAACCAGTCCTGTGTCATTGCAACAGAGAGAATGATCCACATTGTATATTGTTGAGCCACTGGAGAGAAATGTCCTAATAGTCCATCCCATATGTTTGGGTGAACACATGAGCGACAAGCCTTGCCCTGTAGCGATCTATGTTGCCATATGCTCGGTGCTTCACTGTAAACACCCACTTGCATCCCACAATAAACACTCGTGTAGGAGTTGTAACAATATCCCATGTGCCATGTGACTATAACGTAGCCATCTCATCCTCCATGGCAAGTCGCCATTGGCTCACCCTAAGATCCTCATGGTATGCGTGTGGCATTTCAATGCCAGATAATCCCAGTGAAGGTGTCTACCTTGTATAGTTCTTTTCTTTTTTCTGTTTTTTTCTTTTTTAATGAAGGTGGGGCGAGCACCAACGAGTGTATCCCCCGAGTTTTAAGTCTTCAAAAAAAAAGATAATCCCAGTGAAATCCATTAAAAGTCGTGACATAGACACATGTCCAACTGGGGGGTATCTCGCACAGTTACATTTGCCTTTACTTAAGGCAATAGGCCACCCAAGATCAATCTCTTATGGTGGTCCCTGCTCATCATGTACATTCTCCTTCTCATCCTGTAACTGTTCATGTTCACCATTTACACCACCAATGTCGTTAGTTGAAATCAAATTTCCAAAATTTATGGAGAAAACATTGGAGCATGGAGAACAGAATGAGTTATATGTATAGGATGTGGAAGAAGAATATCATCTCCATACTCAGAGGGACTCAACCTGTCTCATGTAGGAGTATAGTACATGATGGACTAAATGAAAGTAACATCAACACTGACATGGTATTTTCCATGTACAAGATTAAGACGCCTATAACTCTTTTGGGTATGAGAACACCCAACAAACATACATTTGACAGCTCTAGGAGTGAGCTTGTCATGACTTGGACATAGAAGGTGGAAAAATGCCACATAGCCAAAGACCTGTGGCGTAAGAGAGAAAAGGTCCTTCTCAAGGAGTAAGAGAGAATGATATCTTTTCACCCAAAATGGTAGAGGGCATCTGATTGGTTAGGTAACATGCTTCTCATGTTTAATTTTTAAATTATATATAGATCATTTTTATACATATATATTCTTATATATTAACAGATTTGTACATTTTCTACACTATCATAAAGAAACAAAAGAAGTAATTGACTTTAAATAACATTAAGCATACTAGTATAAGTTTGCTTTTAAAAAAGCAAAAAACTAATAATAATAAAAACTCGATGTAAAAGTCGGACGATTAGTCGATCCTAGTCGGTCCCAATGTTCAGAAAAGCGGTCGAGTAAGCCGCATACTCGTACTCGGGGGCCTTGCCGCTCCGAGTATGATGAAACGGCCATGTATGCAGGTTGACCCGCATACTCGGCCGAGTATACCTTCTATGCGGCCGCATACTCAGCCGCTTTTCTGATACAACTTTTTTTATTTAATCTAAAATCGAATAACCCTACCCGCATAATAACATAAAACCGCATACTCCCCGCATAAAACCGCATACTCACCGCATAAAACCACATATTCTTCCGCATAAAATCGCATACTCCCCGCATACTCTCCCGACTGAGGATATTAACATAATATTAAATATTAATTTCTATTTTTAATAATAAAAAATGCCAAACCGCATAAAACCACATACTCCCCGCATACTCTCCCGCATACCGCATACTCTCTATGTAGTGACCCCTCCGACTGAATACCGCATAGTGCCTTCCTGAACATTGGTCGGCCCGATTAGTCAGGTTGGCCGACAAATGGTCGACTAGGCCTAGTCAAGTCGGCTAACCCCCCCCCCCCCGACTCGACTAGTCGGCTGACTTTTACAAGCTTGTAGACCACAACTCGTAGTTGGTCCCATCCATCTTCACGATGGGAGCTGAGCCCTTGAAGGTACTGGAGGAAAGGGAAGATGTCACCCTTGTTCTCTAACATGATGAAAGAAGAACAAAAACGGAACTCGACTGGGGAAGTAGATCAATTCGAGCTGCGTTTACACGATCATATGGAGGATTGATTGTATATGTAGACTCATAAACCATCCTCGTCACTCCTCGATATGCGCTAGGACCGAAAAAGGTGATTTATATGTCTGAAATCACATTTTTCAATCAAAATCAGGTCATTCCAGACCACAGTTCAGCGTCGGAGAGGATAAGAATAGGCCACAGGGGTCATTTTCTGCGCAAGGAGCCGCGGAGGTGCACGGAGGCACGTAGTAGCATGTAAGACTGTGTGGGGTCGCGTTGTGGCGGCGCGCAGCAGCTATTAACTGTGCACAAGGTTTGAAAAAATGAAAGGCAGAACGAGGCATTTTCCTCGGAATTGAGGCGAGGCGTAGCCTCGAGGCGATCGAGGCGTAAACCTCGGTTTATAGAGAAAATATGCAGAAAACTATGATTATATATATGGCAATGTAATTATATATTCTTTGCTCAATATGTAATACTTAACATTATAAAATATGAAATAATAGAGATAAGAACACCTGAATAGAAGATAAAACAACATTATATCCCTTTCTACACATTTGCATTAGATCAAAGAGGAACGCATTATCTATAAATGTTGTGAAAGAATTAAGCAATACATATTTATCTTTAAAATATTATTGAAATTAAAAGTACGATTAAATATGCGTTGAAGAAATTTATGTCATGTGTCTAACATATAATATATGGTCGCACGAGAAACCATGAATCATATCCATTTCGAGCAAACCTTTGATGTTGTTTTAAAAGTACGACTAAATATACGTTGAAGAAATTTATGTTATATGTCAAACATATAATATATGGCAGCATGATAAATCGTGAACCCTTTCTATTTCGTTTTACTTGATATATTGCAAAGTTCGTTACGTTTACGAGTATTGTTGGATTTAATATTTATGAATTCATTCATTAAAAGAGAAATAGTAAGAGTTTGCGAAATAGTTGGACACAATTAATAGTAAATATGAAGTTATGGGTACGAAAGAAGCATCAGATTTAGGCATTTATCTCGTTAATCACTATCCTAAGGAAGCAAATATTTATAAGCTTCTCAAACTACCAAGTAAACCATTAAAATCATAAAAAATACCTCAAAAAAACAAAAACGCCTCGCAAAATGCCTCAACCGCCTCGAGGCTACGCCTCAGCCTCCTGAGGTACACGCTTCACTGGACTGGATCGAGGTGTACGCCTCGAGGCTAAAAAGGACCGCCTCATCTGGAGGCGTAAGCCTCGACCGCCTCGAGGCTAGTTTTTTCATACCATGACTGTGAGCGGGTCCGCGACGGCTGCTCCAGTGGTACGTGAAACCTCGAGGGCGCGCGGGGAGGCCCCTTTTACAGCATAGCGATGACGTACAGCGGTGCGTGGGGTTGCACAAGGGCACGCAAGGGCCGTGAGGAGGTTGCGGGAGCGCGCAAAGGCTAGCGAGTGAAGCCAGGGCACGAGTGGGGTACTCAAACACTGATCTAGGACCATCGCTCTGACATCATGTTAGGAGAAAACAATGACTTGTTTATCATGAGGCCCTAGGGTTCTCTTATATAGAGGAGAAACCCGTTAGGCAAATTACATAAAGCGAACAGAAAGAATAAAGAATACATAAAAGAATAAAAATATAACTAATATCTTAACAAGTAATGGCAACTCAACTCTCGCGAGAGTTAGCTTTGACGAAATGCTTCTCGAAAATACAACTCTATCATCAAATTTGTCGAAGATCACACATCATTTTTGTCAATGGATCACATCAAAGGGCATGCCTTATCCCCACGGATCTCAATCTTCAATCCCATCAGCAGATCACTCGGAAAATAGCCCACCCCCCATCCCTTTCTCTACAAACATCACATATCATATAGGTATTGCTCTGATGATCAACCTTGCTGCAATGAAAATGTACCATAGTATCACGACAACTCCTGAATTGCCCTGACACCGTATCGGAAACATTGGACATGTCGTGATAGCATCATCCCTCCCCCCAATCTCTTCGTCTATGGGGATGTAGTTGTCTCTTGTGCCCCCCCCCCTCGACATCTTGGTCCTCCCTCTCCACGTGATGGTGACTCTCAAACTCACCCCATTCTTCTCCTTGATTGTAGCGGTTGTCCCTCGTCACTTGCCCACTCAAACTCACCCCATTCTTCTCCTTGATTGTAGTGGTTGTCCCTCGTCACTTGCCCACCACCCCCTACCTCTCACCCTCTCTTGGGCACACCCTCTTTCGACCCATCTTCTAAGATATTGTTGTAGAGTACAAATGCATTATAAAGAAATTTGGACCAGGATAATATGTGAAACACAATTTTAAACATTAAAAGAGGGACTCCATGTCATATAGATGATTTATACTAGATGAATACAAATTTCTAATAACAAATATATAAACATTTAATAACAACTGTCCTTGGCAACTCTAAGACACCATTCCCTTCCAATTTCTAGATAAATTGGTTGGCAACATACCTGCTCTCGAGCAACAAGATTTGCTCTAAATGTACGCCAGTCCAAATATGTTCGGTGTGAGGAATCAGATTGTGCTTTATCAAATTCTGAGTTATTTGTTTCTGAATCATCCCTTTCTGGAATAGAATGGTCATTGTTCCCTGAAAAACAAACCAATTCAGTAGGAAGAATGGTTCTTTGTTGTAATATGACCAAACTATCGAAAATTCAAGGATTGTGTTTTATGACGAATTTAGACTTCAGATAATGTTATCTCTATAAACTCTGATATATAAATTCAGATATATAAGAGTACATATCCAAAGACAATGGAATGTGTTTATAATATTGTTCATGAGAAGAACAGATTCTAAAAGAGAACACTCCAACCGATCCAAAATTCCAGACTGCAAAAGGGTCAGATTTTGAAAAGAGAGATCTACATGCTCGTAAACATACAACTGTTTTAAGAGTGAAACCACATATAGGACATGCAAGGAGAGAGTAAACTTCCCCAACTGGACACAACAAGCTTGTCAGACCAAGGAAATTGAACTTGAGAAACCAGCCCTCATTCTTTTTAATCCGATGTAATCGACATGAAATCAGTAAAAGGAATTTTCTAGCAATAAACTTCATAATTTTAAGTGTCTATGCCAATCTCGTCTCAACGAATCCGAAATAGGGTATACTGTGTTACGTGCCTACGACATGCTGATGCTGACAAATTTCCAGAATATTGTTGAAAATCAAATTTTCATTTAGTGTACCATGCTGCCATTTTTAAATTTTTTTAAAATGAAGAAGGTGTATGCCCAAAGTGGTACACACCCAGAAAAAACATGCTGCCATATCATGTCATGACCCAGAGTATCTGAAATCAAATGCTACTTTCCAAGATGTTGATGCTATGACCCGGGACAGGCGTGGCATCCTTATTGTGGGTATTATGCCAATATTGCTCCATAATTCACCATGCATGAGCCTTTATACCACATCATCATCCACTTTCCCCACTTGACTCTACATGTGCTAGTTATTTCCATACTTGGTAATTTTGAATTTGTATAGGAATAATACTTTAACAAGAATGAATATTTACTTTCTAATTAGTCATTAAATACATATTTAATCTATATTAATATAATTAATTGTAGAGAGTTATGCGTTATCCCTAAAGGCTTTTCTGTATTTTCTTCATTTTATTTTTCCTTTTACAGTTCTCTATATACTTGTCCCTTTTGGTCTCTCTGTGACATCTACTGGTATATCAGAATGAATACTCTATTCCCATCTTCATATGATATCAAAACAACGGTCTTAAGACTGACACATGCACCTCCTTTGACCTAGTCTTCCCACCGCGACACTATAGTAGTGGCATTGTAGCAGCGATACTGTAGAAGCAGCAATGTCGCAGCCAAGTGTGAATGAAGGGTTTTCAACCCTATTTGTTGATATAAGGAGTCCACCTGACCCTCTATTCTTCTTTGGGTCTCTCCAGACTAAAGCATATAAGGGTGTTCTACGGCTCGGTCTACACCTACAAGCCCTATCTACACCTACAAGCCCTATCATGAGGCCCAAACAAAAAAAAAGTAGAGCTATTTTCTTCACCAAACAGCAGGTTGTTCCATGTTTCTTGAGGCTCACCTTACTCCATTAAGCATGTGAGATAGTGAAATATTGAAATCCTAACTCGGTGAAATGAAGCACTTTGGCCCCATTGCAAGTTGAATGGGACCAACCATAATTTATGATCCATGCGATCATGAGTACTATGGAGGCTCGTGATAAGGAGTATATTTCGATAGAGCATGAAGCCGTAGAGAAAACAAGAAAATTCAATTCCAAGAAGGACAATGACTATGTCAATTTGTGGCTTTATGGCACTCCAATGCATGCTAACAGCCAAGGATATGAGGGACTCCCTTGTTTCCACATTCTCTGGTACGAAGAATGCGATGAAGATTCTTCAACCTCACTTCGATATCTTTCAAGAACAACATAGACGTCATGTGCACACCTGATACTCTATCATAAAGGTCATGTTTGAGAAGTTGCATAACTACCTTCTACCATGTGACTTTGAGAGTTGGACATCGTATAGAGAGATGTTGATGATAGGAATCTTTGTTGCGGGTCTTTTTTTAGCAAAAAAAGGGAAGACACACAAATGTGTCGGACCCAAGTATATTAAGTTAATGGAAAAATACCTGCACAATAAGAGCCATGACTTGAGGAGAGTCTTGACATGGTAAATAATATTTTATACATAGGAACGGTTAGATTTAGAGATAACACCAATTCGAGACATCCAATTCCCCAAATAGTCACTAATAGGTGAAGCACCTCTCTAATGACACGGAATCTTGGTCTGAAAATTGAGTCCCGGAAGCTCATGAGGTTACTAGAGTCAACCCAATTGATCCCTAGTTCCTGCCAAACAACTTTGACTTTTTGCAAGAAAAGAAAAGATGATCTACCAATTCCACCTTCTCAGTGCAAAGAAGACACTTGTCATTGCCACCCGAGAAGTGTCTAGCTCATAGATCTCTCATCGAATATCACCGAAGATGCAACAAACAAAGGAAAACTCTAAAACATGATGGAAGTTTCAGGTCCCAAATAAATCTGCAATCTCGGAGTTGTTCATCTGGAATTGAATCTAGCAGTTTGTCAATGGATTTGTAGGCTCTTCGTACCGTGAAATCTCCATCTCTCCAAAGCCCGTGGTCTCTCCACCCCCACCCCTATCGGACCTTCCAAAGTGTTGATAGCATCCTGAAGCTCCATGCATTCCTCCAAGCATTGATCATCCATGTTTCATCCTCCCAACACTGTGACACCAACGCATCATTGTCCGAAGATAGTGCAAACAAGCATGAGAACCGAGAAACCATCCCGTAGGACTGGACGGAAGGGCTGAGGGAACTGAGTCATCAAGACACATGCCCTTTCAGAAGGCGGCAGTGAAAAAGGATGGGTGATGTACCAAAAGATGATTGG
Organism: Ottelia alismoides; assembly: GCA_037367405.1. NCBI lineage: Eukaryota > Viridiplantae > Streptophyta > Magnoliopsida > Alismatales > Hydrocharitaceae > Ottelia > Ottelia alismoides. The sequence continues at coordinate 234,121 of JAZKJV010000312.1, forward strand.
ACATGAATGCCATAAATCTATGGATGAGTTTGCAACAAAAGTCATCACTATTTCCCTAGATCTAGCAATCCATTCCAGCAGTAGGGTTGTTCATAATCTCCAGTTGGGAGACTCCAAGACCTCCCTCCTTGGAAAGCACAACAATATCCCGGTCAATGAAGTATATGCCTTAACTGGATTTATTCCAGAAAAAACTCTGCATAATCATCTCTACAAGACAGTTTACTCCAGCCAGTAAGCCTTGACGATATTAAAAAATCAGGATGGCAGTGAAGATAACTTTCACAAGCACCATACGACCACCACAGGAAAGTAAGGAGACATTCCACCCGACAAGTTTTCTCTCCATCTTCTCAAAAATTGGGAGCCAGTCTGCAATCCGAAGTCTTCCACAGTTCAAAGGCAAGCCCAAGTAGCGGATAGGGAGAGAACGGCATATCGTGCCCAACTCTATACCACAGTCCACTAAATATGTGTCTGAAAGACCGAAGGGGATCGCAGTCGACATGTTCATATTCATATTCAGGCTTTAGCTTTAATCCGGAGAGCTCTCTAAACATTTTAGGCATTGTGGTCATTCTCATTACTTCTCACTTCTCCCCTCTAGTAGTGTCGGCAAATTTGGGCAGTATCCGACTTGATTCCCTTTACTGAAGAGGTGGGATATGGCTCTTAGGTCAATTCATGTCTTGGACTCCTATCTTTTAGGTCAATTCATGTTTTGGACTCCCATCTTCAGTTAGTTTGATATCCATATTATTCAAATTTAGTATCCGACTTGATTCCCTTTACTGAAGAGGTGGGTAGGATATAGCTCTTAGGTCAATTCATGCCTTGGACTCCTATCTTTAGCTAGTCGGATATCCATACTATTCAAATTTGGATGGTATCCGACTTGATTCCCTTCACTGAAGAGGTATCCGTACTATTCAAATTTGGGCAGTATCCAACTTGATTCCCTTCACTGAAAAGGTGGGTAGGATGTAGCTCTCTTTTTTCGAAATCAATAAACGGGGCCCGTCCCACTATATTAATAAATTAAAAGGAAGAAAGAGACGGTTACAAAAGCCAGGAATCAAGTTGCTGTAATGGTAACAAACATTTTCACAATAAAACGCATCCCAAAAAAAAGTGTTGCATTGCGGGCAAGCCAGATGGCCCAAAGAACCACCACCGGAGTTAATGTCTCTTTTTTTTGCCTTTTGCGTGCCCCGTACAGAGAAGCCCAAAAGGAATCGAAGTCGCAGGGCTTCATCCAGTCCAAACCCACCTCACCCCAAATAGGAGCGAAAATGCGGCAGCGGAAAAACAGGTGGTCCAAAGTCTCAATTTCAGTACCACATAGTAGGCAACGATCGGAGACGGCCTCGAAAAGCCTTGAACAACGATCACGAGTCATAATGCGCTTCCTCCTAAAGAACCATAGGACGAAACCAATCCTCCCCGGTAAACCCAAGGCCCAAATGAACTCACAGTCACGGATGATAGGGGCCGAGAGAGATGGAGGCGGACGACAAATCACACCATAAGCCTTCTGAACCGAGAAGGACGAGTCCTTCCAGCTCCACTAATCCGCCCAGTAGTGGGCCTCCTAGCCTCTGACCGAGGACATCCAAAAGACGGAGAAACTCCTCCAGACGTTGATCCGAAAAAGCAGCCCTGAAAAGCGACATCCAGTTACCATTGTCCCAACAACCAGACACCCGGACCTCCTGGTCCGCAGCCAAAGCAAACAGACGCGGAAAACGGCTGCTGAGAAGTCCCTCGCCCGTCCAATCATCCACCCAGAATCCAAAAGTCTCGCGATTCCCCACCACAGGACATAACAAATCATGAAAGCGCAGCAGAACCTTCAAGATCCCCTTCCAGAACGCAGACCTCCTCTGACCCTGTCTGATGCAAATCGAGATCGGCGTCGACGATAAAATTTAAAATAATTTGGCGGGAGAATATCGGTGGAGAAAAAGAGGGGTTGAGAAGAAGAATTCTCGTCGGTAACGAGGGATTGAAGAAGAAGAAGCGCGGGAGATCGCGTGGGGAAGGAGGAACGAGAGAGAGATAGAGAGAATAATTCTCAATTTTGATTCATAATTTACTGATCAAAAACAATGGGCTACCCTCTCTTTATATAGGAGAGAGGGGTTTACAAAAATAGTAAACTAATTTAAATTGACAACCGACTTGCCTAAACTGACTCTAACTAACTAATTGACCCAATTTCAAATTAAAATCTACGAAATAAACGTTGAGATCACATGCGATCTCGATTATTTAATTAGACAATTACGACAACCTAAAAACGTAAATAAAATTGACTACTAATTAATTAAATAAATGGGACCCTATAATTTAGGGTCACGCTGCATCAACTCTCCGCCATTTTAAAAAATTCGTCTCCCGACGAATTTCTCGAAGTAGGGGCGTCGTCGGAGAATTCATCCTCGAGTTGTAGCTTTAATCTCCCCCAATGCGATCATTTTCCACGCTACGTTTGTAGTTTTTTCCAATTGGGGGGCATCTCTGCAATTTTCGTACCCCTTCAAATTTCCTTACTTTCTTTTCACTTTGGACCTTCCTGCAAATAAAGGTTTCAGGGAATTTCAGTTTGCAATTTTTCCCACTATCCATCCAATCCCACAGTTCCAGGGATTTGGCTCCATGAAACCCCGATAGGGTTTCGGTTCTCTTCAACAAAAGGCGGCAGGCTCTTGGATTCGTGCGGCATCGTAGGCGGCGGCGTCGGCTGGAGGGAGGTTGGCGTTGATGCGGGCTGGGGCGCGGGGGATCAGCGGGCGGCGTCGGCGCGAGGGAGCGGAGAGGACGGCGGGGAAGAGCATCGCGGTAGGGAGGGCTGGCGCTGGCCTGGGGAAGGCGCCTGCGCGATGCGGCGAAGGTTGAGAGCGATGGGAGGGCGCGCGGTTGAGGGCGGCGTCGTTTGGGAGAGGCGGTGGACAGGGAAGTGGCGGGGCGGTGGTGGGTGTCCAGGCGTTGGCTGTGACGGGGAAAAGGCGGGGCTGGCGGAAGGTGGATCGCTGGGGGGAGATGGAGAGGGCAGGGGCGGTGAGGGAGGAGATAGGAGAGGAACGAAGGCGGCGAGCGCAGGGTTCGGGGTTGGGTGGCGGGAGTGGAACACGGGAGGAGGGAGAGGGGCGGCGGGGAGAAGAGGTGAGGGGGAGGCGATGTCGATGGGAGGCGCGCGGAGGGGCTGTCGGCGCGGGAGGCGTGGCGTGTGGCTGGGGGCTGCACGGTTGGGGTTGGGCGAGAAGGAGGCGGCGGTGCGGGACTTTGTGCGTGGGAGGGGAAGTTCTGGAATGGGGCGAGAGCGAGGGAGGGTTGCGGGGAAGATGGCGGCGCTGTGGCCGGGAGTTGCGTCGTGGGAGGGTCTGGGGCTGTCGGAGGGGTTGTCGGGGTGGGGCTGACGGCCGCGCGGGCCGGGGAGGGCAGGAGGGGTACCTGGGGGGGTCGAGGTGGCTCCGGGGTGGTTGGAGGGGGGAGCGGAGTCGATTCCGAAGGCGGAATCAGATCTGGAATCTCCTGGACAGCGAGCATTTCTTCCTCCACGGGGCGGGTTTCTTCGTCAAACTTCGCGGTAGCGGCTTCCGTGGTTGACGGCTTCGATTGGGCGTCGCGGTAGGCCTCAAGGTTGGCCTTGAAGTCCCGAAACATTGATGACATGGATCGGAAGTTGTTCTGCAAATCACGTACCATGCGCTCTGTCTCCTTGTCGTAGTCGTCGTTGGTTCGTCGTTTTCTGTCGGACGAGCGATGGTCCCTTGATGCATGTCGACGCGAATATCTGGACGGATCGTCAGATCGTGGGGACGATCTGTAAGCCATGCTCTGATACCAAATGATGCAAATCGAGATCGGCGTCGACGATAAAATTTAAAATAATTTGGCGGGAGAATATCGGTGGAGAAAAAGAGGGGTTGAGAAGAAGAATTCTCGTCGATAACGAGGGATTGAAGAAGAAGAAGCGCGGGAGATCGCGTGGGGAAGGAGGAACGAGAGAGAGATAGAGAGAATAATTCTCAATTTTGATTCATAATTTACTGATCAAAAACAATGGGCTACCCTCTCTTTATATAGGAGAGAGGGGTTTACAAAAATAGTAAACTAATTTAAATTGACAACCGACTTGCCTAAACTGACTCGCCTAAACTGACTATAACTAACTAATTGACCCAATTTCAAATTAAAATCTACGAAATAAACGTTGAGATCACATGCGATCTCGATTATTTAATTAGACAATTACGACAACCTAAAAACGTAAATAAAATTGACTACTAATTAATTAAATAAATGTGACCCTATAATTTAGGGTCACGCTGCATCACTGTCGCTGCACATCTGGATTCGCAATGGAGATGTCATACAAACGACGGACCAGGTGACAACATAGACCCTCATCTTTTCCCCAAATCATGCCACCCATTTAAGGAGTAAAGCCTTGTTGAGTGTCTCCAAGCTCTTAATCCCAAGGCCCCCCTTTCTTCTTTGGTTAAATAATGGTCTCCCAATCCACCAGGTGGACTCCGTGCCTTTCCTGCCTAGATTTGCTCCACAAAAACCTATGCATCAAACGCTCCAGTCGTCTTACGATGCCCGTCGGCATCATACGGGAAGAGAGAAAAACACCAGGATCGCTGAGAGAACCGCCTTGATCAATACTAGCCTGCCACCACGCAACAAAAGAGCCGCCTTCCAGCCCGACAATTTCCTCTCCATCTTCTCCACAGCGGCAACCAATCCGAAAGCTTGATTTTACCGTCCGAAAGAGGGATATCAAGATAGTTGATGGGAAGGGAGCCACAAGTCGTGCCCAGCTTCGAGCTGCAGGACCTAGCCATCTCTTCAGACATGCCGAAAGGAAAACCTTGGACTTGTCAAGATTCAAATGAAGACCAGACATATCAGCAAAAATCTCAAGTGTAATACCAATGCCCCCCACCTCCTCCATGCCACCTTCGATGAAGAGGATGGTATCATCTGCATATTGCAGCAGGGGGATGGACACCTCGCAACAACTATATCCAGAAATAATCTCGCTCCTTTGAGCACAACCGACCATGCAAGCCAGCACATCCGCAATCACAAAAAGTAACAGGGCCAATGGGCACCCCTGTCTAACCCCCCTTTGCGACTGAAAGATGCCCCCTTCGGGGCGACCATTGACAAGAACCGAAAGCGACGACGTGATGATGCATCGCTTCATCCAAGAGATCCAGATCTCCGGAAAACCCCTCCTATACATTGTTGCCCATAGAAAATGTCAATCAAGAGAGTCGTAAGCTTTAGCAAAATCTACCTTCCAGAGCAACACCTGCTTGTCATTACGCTTCCAATCACAGATGATCTCCGCCGCCAACACCAAACTGTCACCAATCTGACGACCCGGTATGAAATGATCAAGGGCGCGAGCAATCGACCTGAAATCCTCAATCCTTTCAGGCGCCCCTGTTTTCGGAAGAAGGAAAATCAGAGCCTTATTCAGTCTTTCGAACCCTGTGTTGCACTGACAGAACTCCTGCACAACCTCCAGGACCTCATCACCGTGGACCCCAAAATGTAGCCCCCTTAGATCAATTCATGCTATGAACCCCAAAAAATGATTATAACAATCTTGTAACTTGAATAACGAGCTGATTATTTTTGAAATTATTTATTCACTACATAATGATATAGAATAGGTTCCCCGTTTTTCAATGATTATATCTAAAGATATAATCAGAGCCTTGTTCAGTCTTTCGAACCCTGTGTTGCACTGACAGAACTCCTGCACAACCTCCAGGACCTCATCACCGTGGACCCCAAAATGTAGCCCCCTTAGGTCAATTCATGCCATGAACCCCAAAAAATGATTATAACAATCTTGTAACTTGAATAACGAGCTGATTATTTTTGAAATTATTTATTCACTACATAATGATATAGAATAGGCTCCCCGTTTTTCAATGATTATATCTAAAGATGCATATTATGGCTTTAAAATGAAGATTAGACTCTCGCAATGATTGTAGTATTATAAACGCCTTGTATGAAGATTGTGAGGCAGCATCTAGTCAATAAAGATCAGGAAACATGTGAAATAATGTGACCATTCTCAAGCATGAAGCTTAGTATACATATGTAATCGCTGATAAATTTTCAGCCTCAGTTGAGGGAAAATAATGAATTGTGTTCTCGTGAGGTCCTAGTATTCTCTTATAAAAAGGAGAGGCTCGTTGGGTAAATTACATAATGAAGATGGAAAGAGTACAAAATACATAAAAAGAGAAAAAGGATAGAAATATTTCAACACTCCCCCTCAAGTTGGAGCATAGATATCAATCATGTTCAGCTTGGAACAGCATCTCTGGTAAGGTCCTCTGGCTAGGGCCTTGGTAAGTACATATGTTGTCTGATCTCATATGCTAACATGAGTAATGGAGATAAGGCCCTTCTGTATCATGTCTTGAGTGTGGTGACAGTCTACCTCGATATACTTGATAATCTCATAGGAGGTGCATGAGAAGAGGCACCTCAACTATTAGGTCAATAAGAACAGATCTGACCCACATCATTTCTATGCTAGCTTGTGCCATGGCTCTGTACTTTGATTATACGCTGGATCTGGCAGCCACTGACTGCTTCTTTCTCTTCCATGACAACAAGGAACTCCCTGTAACACTACAAAGCCAGAGGTAGACTTCCTATCATTAGGACATCCGACATAATCTGCATCTGTACAAGCTGCAATAGCAAGGAATGTATCTCTGCTGAATAGAAGACCAGCGTCAGGTGAGGCCTTCAGATACCTCAGAATCATATGGACAACATCCTAACAAGCTCCTTGTACCTCCTCTTGTCGACCTCCTCAGGGTCATCATCATAGAAATTCATGCTCGGGTCCATAAGAGTAGTGGCAGGCCTACAATCTACCATGCATGTCTCAGAGAAAAGATCTGTAGCGTACTTCATCCAGGCCATCACAAGACCTCGCCGGTTCCTGGCGAACTCTAGTCAAGGAAGTAGCGTAGGCAACCAAAGTCCTTGATCACAAGCTGCTAACCTAGGATATACTTAGCAACATGTATTCCCTGTCCGCCGACCCCTGTAATAATGATATCATCAACATACACAAGTATGACAATTGTACCTCTTTGGGTCTTCTGAACAAATAGTGAATGACCGATAGTCGATCTCACAAACCCATGTTACTCTATCAAGTCCGAGAGCTTATGTAACCATGCTCGACTTTGCTTAAGGCCATAGATCGCCTTGTGAAGCCTGCAAACCTTCCGACACTCCACTTCAGCAGCGAACCCACGTGGTTGCCACATGTAAACCTCCTCCTGTAGGTCACCATAGAGAAAAGCATTCTTCACATCAAGCACATCAAGTTGATAGAGGGGCCAATCACGTGTCATTGTGACAGAAAGAAGTATATGCATAGTAGAATGCATGGCTACTGGAGAGAATATGTCCTGATAGTCCACCCCATATGTCTGGGTGAACCCACATGTCACAAGTCTCGCTTGTAGCGATCTACACTGCCATCTTCTCGATGCTTTATCGTGAACACACACTTGCACCCAACAACAGATGCGTCAATTGGAGATGAAACAAGACTCCAAGTGCCACGCGACTGTAGCATGGCCATCTCCTCCTCTATGGCAATATGTCATTGATTGTCCTGAATGTTCTCCTGATATGTCTGTGGTATCTCCACGACTGACAATGCCACGATAAATCTCTTGAAATCCTCTGAAAGTAAGGTCAACGAAACTTGGGCTGCAAAAGGATATGAAGCGCAAGTACGTCTCTGCTTTAGCAGAGCAATAGGCACATCGAGATCATCTGCCACCTCCTGAATCTATAAGTTTCCCTCTTGAGAGGGTACCTGCTCATCATGTAAGGAATCTTGCTGCATAGACAACTCTAGTGTCATCAGTAGAAACAATGTGCTCGTTACATACTTGAGGCGTTTTGGATGATAGGGAAGACATGTGAGCAGGGGAGACAATAGCGATACTTGCGAGTAAACACACGTGACAAAAACTGAGTCAAGGTGGGTGGTGGTCCAGGGGTAGCCACAAGAGGTGGTATAGATACTGGAGGTGGTGGAGGAGGTTGTGGCAGGGGAGGTGATGGAGGTGGTAGAGATGTAGGAGGTGGAGACATGTAGACCTCCTCATCAGAGTCAGATAAGGTTAGTATGTCACATGTAGAGAGAAACACATAACAGACTCAAAGAATGTAACATCAGCATTGACGAAGTATTTCTGCAGAAGCAGATCAAAACAACAATATCCTTTCTAGGTACGAGAGTAGCCAATGAAGACACACATGACAGCTCTGGGGGAGAGCTTGTCACGACCAGACAAAAGATTGTGAACAAAGGTCACAGATCCAAACACAAGGGTGTAAGTGAGAACATATCCTTTCGGAAAATGCAATCGAGAAAGGAACCTTTTCTCTCAAAATAGAGAATGGCATACAATTCACTAAGTAGCAGGCAGTAAGAATCGCATCACCCCAATAAGAGTGAGCACGACTCTGAATCAGAAGGGTTTTAATCACATCGAGAAAATGACGATGTTTGCGCTCGGCAACACCATTCTACTAAGATGTATAGGCACACGAGGTCTGGTGAACAATGTCAAGAGACCTAAGAAACTCGAATAGCTGTAAATTGTAAAACTTTAAGGCATTATCAGAATCCAAATACTTGACAGTAGTAGATAAAATATTCTTTATCTTATTAATAAATGATTTAATGACAGACCCAGTCTCAGACTTATTCTTTAACAGGAAAATCCAAGAAAGTCTTGAATATTCATCTCCAGCAATCAGATAAAAACGGTGTTCCTGGTGATCAGGGACACGACTCGAACCTCAAATATCTAAGTGAAGGAGCTCAAACAACTGAGAACTGCTCCGACTCTGACGAGATAGAAATGAAGAACAGCAATGCTTCCCAGTCTGGCAAGCCTTGCACTGGAAGGAAGATCGCGTGGAGATCTGTGGGAGGACATGATACAGCTTTTGTAGAGGAAGGTCGCCACAACAAAGGTGCCACTGGTACGATGAGACTGGTCCAGTTAGTGTTCTAAATGTCACGAATTGGCGAAATATCATCGAAATTTCGATTTCGATGGGGTCTACATATCGAAAGCAGTATATAAGTCAATTTCCAGGATTTCACATGAAATCTCGCAAGATATCGACAAGATTTTGGGTCATCTCAAGATCTCGCATAAATAGCGAATCTTGAATTTAAAAAAAAACTCCACTTTGGCAAGATAGATCAAAATGTCGGTCGAAATTCGCCATTTCGACACACATTCTGCTGCTTTGCTTCTCCACCGATCGATAAAACATCCCCCAACATAGATGGAAAGAAACCGTTGGCGCTGCCCCAAAGTCTGTTGACCCACTTTAGCATCAACGCGTCATTAGCCAAATCCAGCCTCCGTATGCCAAGACCACCGTCGCACTTTCTTTTCGCCACCTCGTTCCAGGCCACCAGATGTATGCCCCGCGACGAGGGGCCCCTTCTTCCCCACAAGAAGCTTCGCATAAGGCCCTCAAGACGCCTTCTAACCCCCACCGGGATAGCCCAATTGGACAGAAAGTACACGAGGATAGAAGCAAGGACCGACCTAATACGCACGAGTCGGCCTCCCCGAGAGAGCATTGCCACACTCCAACCAGCAAGCCTTCTTTCCGCCTTGGCCATCACCTTGTTCCAATCATGCAATCTTGGCCTCCTCGCTCCAAGCGGCAATCCGCTCTCGTACGTGATGTCCATCCCACCGCATGGAATCGGTGCATGGTAGCCGCCCTTGGGAGTATGCGGGGGGACGTGGCGGGCGGTTGGAGTGACGTGGAGGGTAGGTGCACGAACTTCAGAGGGGATTTTACATTCTCGATGGGGTCGCAATGCTCTGCCTTCCGGATTTTTTCACCCGGGTTTGCTCTCCTTGGGCAAGACGCTTCTCCATCTCTCGGATCTGCACGTCACTCTGTTAGTCGGGTTGCTGAGCCTGACCCGAACATCCTTTCAAAAGCGGATCCTCTTCTGTCTCCGGGTCGGGCGGGGGTTGATTCGGGTTCGGGGGCTCAAGCGGACCCCCTTTTCTCGGAGGACCCGGGCTCGTTGATTTCTTCATCTGCCCTGATCTCCGCCTCACATTCGGACACTCTGCTTCTTAATCAACGGGCGGAACCTTCTTCTCCTCTGGCCGGAGCGTCGTCGCAGGAGGGTTTCTCAGGAGGGGCAGGTACGGCTGCAGACGAGGGCCTTGATGATAAGGGTGCAGATGGCGAATCAACGAGGAGATCTTGCAATCGCTATAGAAGGAGGCGAAGCGCTCGCTCGTTGTCAAGGGAGCATCACTCGTGCCACTCCTTCGAAGAAGCGGTGGCGGAGGCAGCGGGGGTGGTACCGTCATGGGTCTACAAGAAGGTTACTAAATGAAGATCCTATCATGGAATGTAAGGGGCATGGGGGATGCGGCTAAGAGAAAGATTCTGGGGTCTAGATTCAAGGAATGGGGGTGCGACGTCATTCTTCTACAAGAAACCAAGTTGGCCGCTCTGGATGATGATGGTTGGCGCTCTCTCGCGGCGGGAGATCTTGACGAGTTTTCCGCTTTGTCTGCAACTGGGAATGCTGGCGGTTTGCTTATTGCTTAGAAGTCATCGGGGTTCTCCTTTGTCTCTACTGTGAGGGGCAACCACTCTGTCTCTGTCCTGCTTACCAGGAAGGAGGACTCTCAATCATTTGTTTTCTCATGCGCGTACGGCCCCTGTAATGCGGCTCAAAGAAAGGGGATGTGGGACGATCTTCGGCAGATCTCGCTGGATAACCCGGGCTTGCCTTGGCTGATTGGGGGTGATTTCAATGTTACTTTACGTTCCTCTGATAGGCCCCGGTCCAGGGGGGGCTCCGACCCGGGCTCGGCGGACTTCGCGGACTTCGTGAACGGGCTGGCTCTGCAAGATATAACGGCATCGGACGTGAAATTCACTTGGAGGAATTCTTCCTCAAAGTCGTGCATTGACAGGTTCCTCGCTTCGATGGATTTCATGGAGCTGTTCCCCCTGGCGGAGGTCCTCTCTAGGCCGCGTGCCTTCTCGGATCACACTCCTATCATCTGGGACTCCAAGATGTCTTCTCCGGCGGCGGGGTTCTTTAGATACGAGAGGTGCTGGCTGATCGAGGATAATTTCCATGAGCTGGTGTCTTCTTGTTGGGCGGAGGGTTGCGAGGGTCGGTCGGTGGTGGTGAGGTTTGGCAAGAAGCTAACGCGTTTGAGAGGCGTTCTGTCTCAGTTCAAAAAGAGGTCGCGGGAGGCTAGGATGTCTGCAAGGAAGGCTGCGGAGGGCGTCGTTGCGGCGTTGGACGCTTTGGAGGGGGTGAGGGAGCTCTGCGCTGAGGAGTTGGTCTCCAGGGCTACGGCTGTGGCCGCGGTGGAGAGGGAGGAAAGAATGAGGGTAGCGGAATGGCGCCAGAGAGCGAAGGTGAAATGGATCAGGGAAGGGGACGCAAATTCTTCGTACTTTCACAGGGTGGCCTCTAACAGAAGGCGCTCAAATTTGATTCGATCAATTTCTTTCGGGGGAAGAGAGGTGGTGGGCGAGGAGGCGGTGGGGAATGCGGTGGCGGCTTACTACAGGGAGTTCTCCTCGGTTCGCGAGCCTCGTCGCTGGTGCTGGTTGGGAGAGGATGCCTCGAAGCTATCGCCTGCGCGTTGTGCGGAGTTGATTAAGGAGATCTCCTTCGACGAGGTGAAGGCTGCTATCTGGGATCTCAACGGCGATGCCTCGCCAGGTCCGGATGGTTTCCCTATTGCCTTCTACAAAGACTTTTGGGAGGTGGTGGGGATGGAGGTTTGGGAGGTGGTAGCGGAATTTTGTGCTGGAAACATGGGCTTTGATAGGATCAATAGGGCTCTTATTGTTCTAATTCCTAAATCTACTTCTCCGCATGCTATTGAAGACTACCGGCCGATCGCAATTTCAAATGCTATATACTTGATCGTTGCGAAGGTGTTGGCGCGGAGGCTGGCGTTGCTGCTGGACGATTTAATTCATCCTTCGCAGGTGGCTTTCATTCCTGGCCGCCTAATCTCCGATGTAACGGCTCTTGCCTCTGAGATGGTGGACAGTTGGGTGAGGAGGGGGAAGCAGGGGATCCTTTGGAAGGTGGACTTCGCAAAGGCATATGACTCCTTGGACTGGAACTTTCTTTGGGCGGTGATGCGGGCTCGTGGTTTTCCAAATATGTGGATCTCGTGGATGCGCCGATGCGTTACTACTGCATCTTTCTCTATTATGCTGAATGGTCGTATCGTTGGCAACCCGTTTCAGCCAAGGAGGGGTGTGCGGCAGGGGTGCCCTTTGGCACCCATGCTTTTCGTTATTGCGGCGGATGTCCTTCCAAGGATGGCGGATAGGGTGGTCGCGCGAGGCTTCTCCTCGGGCTTCTCCTGCGACTACCGGAACACCCCTACTCTCCAATATGCGGATGACACTATTGCTTTCATCGAGGGGGCATGGAGGAGGTCAGAGGGATGGCGGTGACTTTGAACATTTTTAGCGAGCTCTCGGGGCTCCGCATCAACCAATCCAAGTCCAAAGTGATTCCTTTCGCGTGGAATGAGAGGTCGGCAGCGGCGTGTGGAGAGCTTTTGGGAAGTTCTCCATCCTCTCTTCCGATCGATTATCTGGGATTGCCGCTGGGAGCGAGGAGGCCAAGATTGCATGATTGGAACAAGGTGATGGACAAGGCGGAAAGAAGGCTTGCTGGTTGGAGTGCGGCGATGCTCTCTCGGGGAGGCCGACTCGTGCTTATTAGGTCGGTCCTTGCTTCTATCCCCGTGTACTTTCTGTCCAATTGGGCTATCCCGGTGGGGGTTAGAAGGCGTCTTGAGGGCCTTATGCGAAGCTTCTTGTGGGGAAGAAGGGGCCCCTCGTCGCGGGGCATACATCTGGTGGCCTGGAACGAGGTGGCGAAAAGAAAGTGCGACAGTGGTCTTGGCATACGGAGGCTGGATTTGGCTAATGACGCGTTGATGCTAAAGTGGGTCAACAGACTTTGGGGCAGCGCCAACGGTTTCTTTCCATCTATGTTGCGGGATGTTTTATCGATCGGGGTGGACATGCTGCGCGACGTCGACTCTCCGCGCTCTGGAACACCATTCTGGCGAGGGATCGCTTCGGCGGTTAGGCGTTTTTCTCATCTCTTCAAGCCTGCGCTGGGGGATGGCAATTCTTTTCTTTTCTGGCGAGACGCTTGGGCGGGGGAGACCTCTCTCGGTATCTCTTTCCCTCGTCTTTGTGCGCTGGCTTCTGACTCACGTGTGACGGTGGCGTCCTCTTGGAGCGGGGGCGAGTGGTCCCCTACTTTTGCTAGCAACCTATCCGACGAGCGGTTTGATGATTTCTTAAACCTCCTGCAACAGCTTAGGGCTGCGCCAAAGCCATCGACTACCAGAGACCACTGGATTTGGCGCGACGGCATCTTCTCTACGAGGCGGGCGTTCAGGGCCATCTCGCAACAACAGAACTCTCAGCCAAACCTCCTGTGCAAGGATCTTGGGTGGTTGTGGTGCATGAAGCTACCTGAGAGGGTGATCTTCTTCCTGTGGCTTTTGAGGCGAGGGAGGGTCTTGACCCGAGATAGATGTGCAAGGTTTGTTTCGGGGATTGACTCCTTGGACTGTGTGCTATGTGGTGGCAGCGTGGAGACATTGGAGCACCTATTTTTCCTCTGCCTGAGCTCTGCCGCAATTTGGGGGGACGTCAATGTTAATTGGGCCAACGCATCTTCGGCTAACTCGTTTTGGGATTCTATGCGCTCAAGTGCTGATCGCCCAAGGAGGGAGCTGCTGCGCCCCTTCGCGTGCATTTGGGTGCTGTGGCTTGCTAGAAACGCGAAGATTTTCAGGGGTCAAAGGTTTTACAAGGAGAATATTTTAGCACACGTTTCTTTGCTTGTGAATGACTGGCTGCTCCTGTAATGTTTTTGGCGTGTGTTTTACTTTTTTGGGGGCCCTCAGGCGGGATCCACTCGATCCTTAGTGTTTGTATAACTTTCCATCCCCCTTGTCTTCATCATCGTTTTTAAATAATATTTGGGGCGAACACCATGTCGTGTATCCCCCGAAGTGCTTTGGTGTCAAAAAAAAAAGCCCATATTTCACCCTTTTCTTCAAGGTAAACCAAAATTAGTCAAATCTTCATCAATTTCTTCACATTTTTAAGTGTTTTGTTCCTAATATGTTGATCTCGCTTGGTGTGATGTTTTTTTAGAGATTTTGAATATCTAGCTTGATTTTTGGAGACCAAAATTAAGGGTTTTGTGTTTTAATGTACAATAATGATGAGTTATGAATGTATCTACTCGGATCTCGTGTATAACATGAAGTAAAGCATACTTTGAAAACAATTTGTGAGATCGATGAAAGAGAAATTGGGGCCTTTGTGTTTTAATGTGGAATCATGATGAGTTCTTCAAGGATAAACTCGAATCTTAAGTTATGGACGTAGAAAACATGATTTCGTTTTTCTTTGTGTTTTAATGTATAATCATGATGAGTTCTTTAAGGATAAACTTGAATCTTAAGTTTTGGACGTAGAAAACATGATTTCATTTTTTTGTAAATGAAATTGTAAAATTGAGTAATTCCGAAAATCAAACCTTAGATCTATGCGTTATTTTACGTGTGTTGTGTCTTTTAAGTGGTTTTTCTCGAAAATAGTCCCCTAATGGCTAGATCTAAGACCCTAACTTATAGACCTAAGATGTTTTTTTCTGAAAATCAGAATATTAAGAGCATACTTTCAATTTCAAACACCAAGTATTTACGAGTGTGCGTATTAGGTTTTAGAAAAATTAAAATATATTAGTTCTGAAAATTATAACATAAAATAATTAGCAAATTCTTAATTGTTAGCATTGTCCGGCTCATGAATGATTGTTCTTTCATTTCCTCTCAGGTTTCGGTGATCATCATCATGGCACATTCTGGATCAGGATCTGACAGTTCTAAGGATCAGAGGGGGGATTTCAGTGGGGACATTGGTTGGAGGTATGCCTCCGCTCCTGATGGCAAGAAAGCCAAACCACAATGCAATTTCTGTGGGGAAGAAGTTGGGAGGAGGGGGATCATGAGGATGAAGCAACATCTTGTTGGCAATAACAAGAATGTTGCCAAGTGCACGCGTTGTCTCGAAGATGTGAGGGACAAGGTAAAGGCCATCTTGGACGAGAAGAAAGATAGGGATACAAAGAGGGTAAGGATGGATGAACAACTCAAAGAGTTCATGTTTGAGAAAGAATTCAACGTCCTCTCATATTCAAACGACGATGACTGTCTACCCCGCTGACAATTCACTACAGTGGAGAGGAGGGCATACAGGAGGGCAACAAAAGAATCAATGAGGAGCGAGTTCAAGAGGAGAGAACTCAGTCGTCGTCCCGAGGATCTCAAGCCAGTATTTCGTAGCCTCGTCGTGCCATTCATGATACCAGATCTCGTGCTGCTTATCTTCGTCTCAGGATACTCATAAGCACCGATGACCACCAATACATGCAGTATGTGATGGATTACAATGCCATGTACTCGTATATGACATGGAAGAACTACCACGAGTACATTGAATCTGCGATGTGTTACGAGAGACAATAAGGAAGGGGGACAATGTTCAGGAAGGCGCTATGCGATATTCAGTAGGAAGGGTCACTGAATAGAGAGTATGCGCTATGCGGAGAGTATGCGGTTTTATGCGGTTTAGTATTTTTTATTATTAAAAATATAAATAAATATTTAATAATACGGTAATATCCTCAGTCGAGAGGGTATGCGGGGAGTATGCGGTTTTATGCGGGAGAGTATGTGGTTTTATGCAGGGAGTATGCGGTTTTATACGGGGAGTATGTCGTTTAATGTTATTATGCGGGTGGGGTGATTTGGTTTTAGATTAAATAAAAAAAGTTCTATCGGAAAAGCGACCGAGTATGCGCTGCATAGAGGGTATACTTGGCCGACTATGCGGGTCAACCCGCATACATGGTCGTTTCATCATACTCGGATGTTTTCATATTATCTATTTCTTTTGTATTCATCCTGTAATTTGCCCAACAGTTTCTCTCCTATATAAGAGAACCCTAGGGCCTCTCAATAATGCAATTTATTCTTCCGTTTCTACCCATTTTATACTTGGAAACATTACAGTACAGAACTAATCATATCTTAAATTCTTTCAAATAAATAATCATTCAACAAACTCGAATTGAATGTTAGCATGAACATTTTCTACTTGGAAACAATATAGTATAGTAAAGTTCAAATACAGTTATCATTTTATATGTCTAAACATTGTTAGTAAGCATGAACTAAGAGAAATAATCATTCAACAAATCTAAGTTGGTTCCCAAAAATCAAACATAAAAAAATAGCTTAAAATAAGACAAAAAGGACGATCTGGGGTTACCAGATGGAGCTTCGCACGATCATGGTTGAGCTTCACACAGTCACGGTGGAGCTAGGAGGTTGAGGAGCATCATACGGAGGAGCAGGAGGTGGAGGAACTTCGCACGGAGAAGCTGGAGGCGAAGGAGCTTCATACGAAGGAGCTGGAGGCTAGGGAGCTTCAGATGGAGGCGGAGAGCTTCCAGTCGGAGGTGGAGGCGCAGGTTGGATGACGTAGAGGGCTCGAGATCGAGAGCTTGCAACCCTATCGAGGGTTCTGGAGGAGAAATGGGTTGCAATCGGTTCGCCTAAACCCTAAACCCGTATCCGGATTTTGAGATCCGGATCCAATTACCCGATGATGCTACAAGAGCTTAAAGAGGACGCACGGTGCGCATATGCGGCCGCACGGCCCGCATATGCGGACCACATATGCGCAAGGGATGCATAGTAAGGGGCTTCAGGTACGTGGCGCATTGAGAGTTCCGCACACGCATATGCGACCGCTCAACCCGCTTTCGTGAACACTATGCAGCCTCGAAGAGATGAATCAAGCTCTGTTCAGCAAGCGAATTGCACGTATCTGAAGCGATTGCAACAGTCTAGTGTACAATATTATCATGTAAGATCTATGGGTATGGTAGCTCCTTCCCCAACTCTGAGAAGCTCGGGTCAGCACCTTCCTACTTCTAGAGAGGCATTTGTGGTGTGACGCAGGAGATTCGTCCTTTCCTGTGACTTGTCGTCGGGGACAGTAATGGATTCAAATTCTTGATTGATGATTGGCGTGAGGACGAAGCTTTGGAAATGTGATTCCCACGACTGATGGCATTGACTGCTAACCAGGATGCTTCGGTGGCTGAGGTTTGGACAAACACTCTTTTTCCCAATTTAGGTATGAGCTCTCATATCAGCGATTGGGGAGTTGTTGATGTTACTTGAGGAGCTTGAGAGAGCGACCTGACCCATTAATGGGCAGGGTTGCTGGAGCTGGCATGATGGTTTTTTCGGTAGGGAAGGCTTACAGAGTATTAAAGGGCCCTATGACATTTGACCCTGGAGGATGCGAGACGGACTGCAAGAGAATATGGAAATGGAATGTTCCAACTCGTGTGAAGGTCTTCTAGTGGATATTTAGAAGGGGCAAACTCTTGACTGGGAACTGTTTTGCGTGGTTTGTTCCGAATGCCGATCCAGCATGCTTGCAATGTCACGAGGAAATGGAGGATGCAGACCATTCTTCAAGTGCAAGTGCTTTGTGGAGGCCTAAATCATGTTTCGGGATCATGCGATATGTATTGATTGTGTCGAGTTTCTAAGAATCCGTTGGGGAGAGATGGAATGGCATAGAAAAGGAGCGATCTTCGTACTTAGCGTCGATCTGGGCAATTTGGTGTCATAGATGGTATGATTTTTCGTCAAGACCGTGCATATGGTGAAAACGTGGCGGCGCATGCTAATGCGCTTACTGGGAGTTGGAACTTGTAATTTCTTGCATTTCTATTGCATATTTTAGGCTTGTATTTCGTATTGAGATGATAAATGGTGAAGTTTTTGGGCACACATCTAGACGATGGAGGCCCTTTTGTCTTTTCAAAAAAAGTAATGATCATATGTCTATAATTGTAATGCATTGTATGTCCCATAATAGGTCTCATTCTTCTACCCTTTTCGGGAGTCGATGATTATTCATAGCTATTACCATGACACCAAAGAAAAGTTCAACTCAATGCTTTATTTATGTCCTAGTTGATCTCTGATTCAACATTAAAAGTATATTGATTGTTCCCCAATAATCGGATACTTTTTTCTGTAAACAGTGCATACTTGATTCCAACCATAAATCCATTTTCTTCCCTATAAATTCCGATTAGATAAGAATTGTAGTTCTTATTGTTCATAAATTTCAAATTAAATAAAACTACTCAATAGTCAAGTAAATAAATGCCTAAGGAATCCTAGATTTAAGTAGCTTCCACAACGAGAATGCGTATTTAGACATGCGTTATGAACCATACCCGCATCATATCTTTCTTCCGTTGCACGACGAAACTTCGACTACCCACTCACTAGCATTGAGCTCTTCCAAAAATATGTTTACAAAAGGAAACAAATGATGCCACAGGAGAAAAAACTATTACATAACAACTCTAAAATTTCAATACAAGCACAAACATGAAGGTTTTTTATTCCATCTTAAGCCAAATGTGAAATATAGGTCGCAACCTTGAACACAATGATACATTAAAACACTAGACAATTACATTATGCATCACCTACGCTATGATTGCACACCCAAATTGACCATTGCATGTTTGAAGATGAAGTTGCAAACCCTCTTCGCTAAAGAAAAACAACAGACAGCTCCAGCATTGGTTCTTCAACTTGGTTCAATTGAACATTCGATAAACAAAAGAAAATATTATGAAGGTTGTTAAGGGAACATACTGGGATGCATTATGAGAGGCTCAAGGGTTCCCTTATATAGGAGAAGAATCCATTGGGCAAATTATAGAAAAAAGAAAAGAGAAATAGAAAATATAAAAATAATACTAAAGATAGTTAATATCTCAACACTCCCCCTCAAGCTGGAGCATAGATATCAATAAGACTCGGCTTGGAACAACATCTCTGATAAGGTCCTCTCGCTAGGGCCTTTGTAAGTATATATGTTGCATGGTCTCCAGAGCTGACATGCGTAGTAGTGATAATACCGTTCTGTATCATGTCACGAGTGTAGTGACAATCCACCTCTATGTGCTTTGTCCTCTCATGAAAGGCTGGGTTGTTTGCAATGAAGAGAGCAGCTTGATTATCACATTGGAGGTGCATGGGAAGAAGCACTTCTATAGTCAGGTCAGTAAGAACGGATCTGACCCACATCATCTCCGTAATAGCATGTGCCATGGCCCTGTACTCCGATTCACTTGATCTGGCAACCACAGTTTGCTACTTACTCTTCCATGAAACAAGAGAAATCCCTATGAATACAGCAAAGCCAGATGTAGACTTTCTATCCTTTGGACAACCAGCATAATCTGCATCTGTGCATGCTGTAACTGAGAGAGATATGCCTCTGCTGAAAAGAAGTCCAGTACTAGGTGAAGTCTTCAAGCATCTCAGAAATGGAAGGCCGTATCCCGATATATCGGCGATATATCACCGATATATCGATATCAACATGGGACCGATATCGAAATCGATATATCGATATATCCGATTTCAGTCATTTTCTTCAGAAAGATTCCTAGATATAGCGATATATCGGCGATATATCAGCGATATATCGGCGATATATCGTTGATATATCGATATCGACACGATATCGAAACGATATCGATATGTCCTTCCATGCTCAGAATCATATGGACTGCATCCATATGTGTCTGTCTGGGTTGCTCCATAAACTGACTTACTTTGCTCACGGCAAATGATACGTTGGGCCTAGTAATGGTTACATATAGTAGCTTGCCAACAAGCTCTCTGTACCTCCTCTTGTTGACCTCCTCAGTATCATCATTATAGAACTTCATGCTCGGGTCAAGCGGAGTAGTGGCAGGTCTGCAATCTGCCATGCATGTTTCTGAAAGAAGATCTATAACATACTTCCTCTGGGTTATCACAAGACCCCGGTGGTTCTTGGCAAACTCTAATCCAAGGAAGTAACGTAAATGTCCAAGGTCCTTGGTCACAAACTACTGACCTAGGAAGTCCTTGGCACTCTGAATGCCCTGCTCGTCATCCCCTGTAATAATAATGTCGTCAACATAAACAAGAATGACTGTAGTACCTCTCTGGGTCTTCTGTACGAACAAGGAGTGATCAGCAGTTGATCTCACAAACCCCTGATGCTCTATCAAGTCCGAGAGCTTTTGGAACCATGCTCTTGGACTGTGCTTGAGGCCATAGATAGCTTTGTGTAACCTGTAAACCTTCTGACACTCCTCCTCAGCAGCAAACCCAGATGGTTGCTGCATGTAGACCTCCTCTTGTAGATCACCATAGAGGAATGCATTCTTCACATCAAGCTGATAAAGGGGCCAATCTCATGTCACAGTAACTGCAAAGAGAATACGTAGAGTAGAATGTCTGGCAACTGGAGAGAGTATCCTGATAGTCCACCCTATATGTCTGGGTGAACCCTCGTGCCACAAGTCTCGCCTTATAGCGATCCACACTTTCATCCGCGCGATGTTTCGTAGTAAACACCCATTTGCATCCCACAACAGATGTATCAACAGGAGCAGAAACAAGACTCTACGTATCACGTGACTGTAGCGCAGCCATCTCCTCCTCCATGGCTAACCTCCACTGGCTATCTTTGAGAGCCTCCTGATACGTCGGTGATATCTGCACGGCTGATAGAGCCAAAGTAAATCTCCTGAAATCCTCTGACAACCTGCTCAAAGAAACTTGGGCTGCAAAAGGGTAAGTAGCACAAGCCCATCTCTGCTTTGGTAGAGCAATCGGCACATCAAGATCATTTGCCAAGTCCGGGGCCTGTAAATTTCCCTCTTGAGAGGGCACCTGCTTATCATGTCTAGAATCATATTGCATAGTCAACTCAGTAGTGCCATCAGTAGAAACAATATGCTCATTACATACCTGAGGCATGTTAGATGATGGACAAGGTCTGTGAGCATGGCGAACAGAGCGAGACCTACGAGGGAAAAAACGAGGCAAAAACTGAACCAAATGAGAAGGTAGTGGAGGTGGTGGAAGAGGAGGAGTAGATGAAGGTGAAGGACCAACTGTAGGAGGTGGCGGCATGTGTATCTCATCATCAGAGTCAGATGGAGCAAGTCTGTCACCTGTAGGAGAAAAATACATGACAGACTCATAGAAAGTAACGTCAGCACTAACAAAATATTTCTGCCTTAGTGGATCAAAGCAACGATACCCCTTTTGGGTACGAGAGTAGCCGACAAACACGCACTTAACAGCTCTAGGAGAGAGCTTGTCACGTCCTGGAGAGACATATGAATGAAGGCAACAGATCCAAACACACAAGGTGTAAGAGAGAAAAGATCCTTCTTGAGAAACGTAATCGAGAAAGGAATCTTCTCTCCTAACACGGACGAGGGCATACGGTTTACCAAATCGCAAGCAGTAAGGACAGCATCACCCCTGTAAGCATGAGGAGCACGACTCTGTATCAAAATTGTTCTGGTCACATCAAGTTATGGTGTTTGCGCTCGGCAACACCATTCGGCTGAGAAGTGTAGGCATACGAGGTCTGGTGAACAATGCCATGGGATCTAAGAAACTCAAAAGGATGTAAGGTGCAAAATTCCAAGACATTATCAGAACGGAGATACTTGACATTGGTAAAAAAACTATTCTTTATTTCATTAATAAAATACTTGATAACGGATCCAGCCTCAGACTTATTCTTCAATAAGAAGACCCAGGAAAGTCTAGAAAAATCATCGACAACTACAAGATAAAAACGATGTCCTTGGAGATTAAGAACACAACTAGGACCTCAAATGTCTAAATGAAGGAGCTCAAATAGCTGAGAACTGCTCCGACTCTGACGGGATGGAAAAGAGAAACAGTGATACTTCCCAAGTTGACATGCCTCACACTGAAAGGAGGATCTAGTAGAAATATGAGGAAGAACATGACATAGCTTCTGCAGAAGAAGATGTCCAAACCTAAGGTGCCACAGATAAGGAGAGATTGGTCCAGTAGGTATAATAGAAACACTAGCATAAGGAGGTTAGACCAGTCTGTAGAGTCCCCGCTGCTCACGGCCACACCCAATCATCCTGCCCATGAGTACATCCTGAAACACAAGAGACGAAGGGTCAAAGATGGCACGACAATGCAGATCCTTAGTGATCTGACTAATAGAAAGTAAATTCATCTGAAAAGCAGAAACATATAAAACATTCTTCAAGTGCATGGAAGGTGTCAACTGCACCTCCCCCTGTCCTGTAACGGGTAAGTGGTTGCCATTAGCAATGACAACCCACCTGTCAGGTGGTATAGCCCTGTAGGACTTCAGCTGCGCTCTATCTCCACACAAGTGGTGAGAAGCACCGGAGTCCATAATCCACTCTGTCATGTATGCATTCGTACTATCAGCAAAGGCATAGGTGATACCTGAGGAGCTCAAAGAGGCTCTGGATGCTGCAGCGGTATCTGTGGTGGTGTCAGCAGTAGGAGTTATGATCTCTCGAATACGAGAGACAATATCATCCAAGCGAGGATCGGCCTAGGGAGCAAAAGTCTCTGAAGACACAATCTGCTCTGTTGCTCGACTAGAAATAGGATATCCATGCTTCTGATAGCATGTATCCTCTGCATGTCCAGGCTTGCGGCAGTAGGTGCAAGGACCACATTGGTATCCATCGCCTCCTCATCGAGGTGTGTGCCCTCTGGACTGGATCGTCCCACCGCGGCCACGAGAAGCGACCATCGCTGAAGAGTGCTAAGACGTGGATATCGAAGGGATGATGATCCAGCTAAGACGGCTATAGGCCTCCTCTACAGGGGGGATGGTAGCTCCAGTAAAAAGATGAGTACGTGCAGCGTTGTACTCTGTATCAAGTCCAGCCATGAAAACTCTAACCATCGTGGAGTTCCTATATATATGTCTTCTGTTGTTCAGTTGATGTCGTAATGGGCATGTAGGTATGAAGCTTTTCAAACATGACACGTAACAAAGAGTAGTAAACATGCAAGGGGCAGTCATTCTGCTTGGTATTGTAGATATCAAACTGTAGTTGAAGGATTTTGGCCTCATTCTTCGCCTGTGCATAGGTGGATGCCAAAGTATCACACTATGCCTTGGCAGTGGGCTGAGTTAGAATATCATTGGCTATTTCTGTAGTAAGAGTCAACAAAGCCAAACACGTGCGTGCGCATCATCTTGCTTCCAAGAAGCATTTGCCCCAATCTTATCCGTTGGTTCTAGATCTGTCAGGATTTGCTCCTTATTATTGCACTGCATGGGGGTGAGAAACTGCATGGACCACAACTCATAGTTGGTTCCATCCATTTTAGCGATGGGAGTCGGGCCCTTGAAGGCTCCGAACGAGAAGATGTCACCCTTGTTGTCTGACATGATGTTAAGATAGCCAAATAACGGAATTCAACCAAAGAGTAGACCGATATAAACGAGTCTACAGAATCATACGAAGGATTGGTTGTACATGTAGACTCATACAACCATCCTTGCTAATCCTCGTCGCTTGATAGGGCCGGAAAACGTGAGTTAAAGGTTCGAAATCACGCTCCCCGGCAGAAATCACATCGCAGAACTACCTGCCGATGTTCTCGGAGGCGCAGGGGAGGACTGATGTCGATCTTGGAGATCACTGTCCAGGGTTGTGAGTTGCAGCTTCAGGAGGTCAGGACACGAGGGCCAAGACGCACACAGAGGCCGTGAGTCACGGCTTTAGGAGGCCAGGGTACGAGATCATGGATGCACGCAGGGGCCAGGGCACGCGTCGGCCTGGACGTGCGCAGGGGCCAGGACTCGCGCAAAGTTCAGGCGCCAGGAGTCGGGGGCGCGGGGCGCCTGGGCGCGCGCAACGGCCTGGGCATGCGGGGCGCCTGGGCATGCAGGGCGGCCTGGGGCACGGGGGCGCATGGCGCCGAGGTCGCAGGGCGTGGGGGCATGTGTGGGGCGCAGGGGGAGGCGTGGGGGGATGGGGCGGGCAGGTGTCGAGTATGGAAGGGTTAGGGATGAATACGGTAACTCCGATGTAAGATCGTCGCTCTGATACCATGTTAAGGGAACATAATGGGATGTATTGTAAAAGGCCCAATGATTCCCTTATATAGGAGAAGAACCCATTGTGCAAATTACAGAAAAAAAAAGAAAAATATATAATATAAAAATAATACTAAAGATAGTTAATATCTCGATACACTGAATCAAATGCAAATTCACAAATTCTTAAGCAACAATGTATACGCCGACAAAAACTCACCTCGTCCCCAAAATGACAACTTGATCAATTCCAAACATCAGAAGTACCGCAGATCCTTACCGGACGAAGAGAAGCCCCCGCTGTTTTTCCTCTTGTTCTTCCCGATAGCCTTCACTTCGAGGGAGCGGTGCTCGCACGCTTCCCTAACCTTCCCTACAAAAAACCCGAATTGCACGATCCCTCCTCGTCCTCCACCCTCACCTGCCCTCCTCAGCAGCCTCCCCCAAGCAGAAAGGCGGCTCTTGGCGGCGGAAGAGCGGGAGATTCCCACCCCACAGCCTCCCCCTCCGGCGCTGCGGAGGTTGACGGCCCATAGCTCCATCTCGAGGACGAGAACGATGGGATTCTAGTCCTCTCGGAGCGCGAGGTGATTTGTGGAGGAGAGTTGGGGGCAACAGCGTTGGGATCGAGGTCAGAAGGGCAGGGCCGAGGGTGGGAGTGCGGTCGTCACTTCTGCGGTTAAGGTGGGGGATCTTCTATAAACCTTTTTTAAAGCGAGGTTTCTCACCCGGCTCATACCCGGCTCATGCCACCAGCATTTTCCCGGAGATGAACGTTGGAATTGGACACTTTCTCCCACTGACACTCTCTTTCCTCTCTCCCTTTCTATAGCAATATATCTCTTTTCCCTCTGTAATAAATTTAATATTTTGTTTCTCCACCCTTTCCTATCGTATGTAACATACATGATAATAACTTAATAACATGTGTCTGCCTCTTCTTTTACTTTCTTTTTGTATAAGCGAGTGCACCTCCTTCTCTTTATCTCCATCTGTCTATAACTGGTATATCGTTCGAACACGCGTTCAATACTTCCATATTGTTCCCTTGGAGGAAAAAAGCCTAATCTCTTACAACATCATCTCCCGCCCCTCTCCATCTCTTCCTATCTATCACGATCTCCATGTCCGTTGTCTTCGAGAATCACCAAGTACGCCTTCCTCTTTCCTTTCAGATTAGTAGGCGTCCACATGTGAAGAGAAATTGACAAGGGGAAGAAGGCGAGAGTCAACTTCCCCAATGAGAACAAGGAGTCGGTGCAAACACTGCACCAGGGGCATGTCCTAACTTTGGAGTTTATGGCGAGGCTGCATGCAGAGAACAAAATGCTACTAGAGGAGCTCCCGGTGCTGGAGACGTACATGAAGTTCCTTGATAACGAGGATATGTAGCAGGGCAGTAGGGGAGATCGTGGTCGGATGGACATGCTCGTGCGAGGCGTTGGCGGCGAGGAACTTTGGATCTTTGACGATATTTTGCCTTCCGTTAATTTTATATATATATATATATATAAATCAGTCAGAGTTCATTTTTAGATGCAATGTGATTTTTGGATTAACACTCGCGAGGAGCTTCTTCGTTTTGGGTGTAAATCGTTGGAATTTGTAATCAGGACACTGCGTTTTTTCTCTTCGAATTCAAGGTCAGGACTGATGGATCTCCTCCTCTTATTATGTTAATATTTTTATTTGGTTTGCAGATCTAAGATGATGAAGTTGATTTGCGAAGATTGCATCGTTGGGAATGGGAGATGATAACAGTTGTTGCATCATGCCATCGAATCGCCTTCTACACGTTATGTTATTCTAGATATGTCCTTCACATTTTGGGTTTGATTGCATGGTTAATTAAAAATTCTTAGAGGGATTGTATCTATTATAATAGATATTTTGATTTGATTTAACTTTCTTTACGTAGATTGATGGCATGAAAATTATTGCTTTACTAAGTTTGGATCTTTTTGTCTGTGTTTTTTGTGATATGCATGTTAATTTGCATTAATATTATTGTTTGGTCTTCCTAATTGCTGATATAATGTAAGTTTAAATATCTTTTCAATACATCTTTAAGTTTGGATATTTGATCGCTACAACAAATTGAGTTTCTGGACTTCTTGGTTTCTGGACTTCATGTATGCCCATTAAGTTTTAGCTTCTTCAGGTGCGATCTTTGGACGATTGGGCTCTTCAATTGCTGTCAGCAGAGCACTTCCCCATCGTGACGTTTTAAGGTTGTATATATTATTTTCTCAGAATTCAACTGCAGTTTTCACGTACTCTTAACTAATGTTTGAATCTAGTCGTTAACATTTGGAATGGCAGTATACCAACATCTTTTTGAGAGTCACTAATTTTTTTGATGGTTGCATCATTTTATATTTTTTAGTTTGGCAATTGCTTTCATGTTGCAGGCCTTTTACTCAATTTTTTGCTTTATTATATGTTCTTCTTCAAGCGAGAAGCAATTGGATTGATCAACTTTGTTTCATTTCGAATGAAATAATACTTTAATAAACCTTACAGAGAAGAGTATTAAAAGAGTTTTGAGGTGTAAATAAGCTGCAAAATGTTTGGAAGAAGGCATGTAAATTGTTTCCTTTGACTCAGATTTATAAACACGGTTACCTACGGTAATTCGAAATATATGGCTTCTACATCATGGCCTGACTTCGAATGTGAAGTGTATATGAATTATTATATTATCGATGTGTACGGCCTATGGCTGTGTATAGTAATGGATTTTGCAAATATTTGCATATTACTTTATATTGTTAGTTATTTTTTTCTAAAGACCAGAGAAAGGTAATATTTTTTTGTTGTTGTTAAAAATTACTCTTTCAATGGTCATTTGAAGTCAACTAATTAAGATATATAAATTCTAAATATCTTATGTTGATATTAAGATATATAACTATATATAAGAAGGTCAGATTTAGTTAATATATAGATTATGAAGATTTCATTTGTAATTATAAATTTAGAAATCACATCTAATGGCAATGCATGATGGCACATACTTGATTATCGTATCATAATACTGGGAATTATATATTTGTGGGTGATTGGAATTGATTTGATTATATATTATGATTTCTTTCATGATTAGTGAACTTTCAGCGGCTTAAATGAATTGGAAATAGGGGTATTGCGTGAAACGAAGTAAATTTGGCAGAGATATCTTTCGGTGTAACCTTTCGGAGTTACTGATTTTTTTACAAGAATTCCTACAAATTATCAAAAAGATTACCAATCATAATTACCAAAATCAAATATGTTAAAATAAAACAATATGTATTTTAAAATAAATCTACTTGAAAGAGTTATGATTTACTTATCTTTCCATCTAGGTAATTAGTGTTGGTTAAATCTCTATGTAAATTCAATGACAATTAAATTTTCATGATCATGATCATTATCGCTCTTAATATGAATAATTTAGTTAAATATATGTCTTCTAGCCCTAATAGTGGTTGGAATTTCGGTTGTCTTTCAAGATCCTATCATACTTTTTTTTATAAGTTGTCGAGTATTACAAGTGAGATTGGATACCTTTTAAGGAACCATCTTGGAACCTATAATAAATGCACATTAGATGAGATGTTTTTAATGGAACCAGCTTACAACCTTTTAGTAGCTAGAATATGGCAGTTGTGATTGGTAGTGGTTCTGAGCATGTGTTTGCACTATTCAACTGATTGTCTACTTAAAAGTATCCATAACAAATCTGAGTATCTACACATCTTGCATTACTTGCCAAGTAGAATATGGCAGTTCTACTTGGCAAGATTGTAATGATGCTGCTATTTTTTTATTTTTTTAATCGATTTATTTCGTATATAGTAAATATATCTTACCATGAATGCAATATCTTAAAATATGTGCATGCTTATGTACATACATATGCTTATTTTTTATAAGGGTAGTTAAAGTTATATACCAAATTACCAATATATAGGAAGCAACTTTTGAGTGGGATGGAAATCTATCTTTTCACTGATATATATCTTTCCCATTTATATTTTAGGGATTTTTACCCGGCAGACCCTGTAATCTTTGTCAATGACTTCTACGACCCCTGAAACATCGTAATTCCTCTCTCACCCCCGTAAACTTGTTAACCTTTATCCTACAGATCATGTGATTAACTCTCATCCACTTAACCGTTAAAACCAACCGGATTCTGCTATCTTCTTTTATACTATACCCAATTTATTTATCAAATTTACTAGAAGTGCCATTCCCTCCCACCCTCCACCTCCAGCTGCTCCTTCCTCACTCCCACCGTCCACCTACATCTGAACACGTCACCTCCCTATAGCGTCCCCTCCCCCGGTCCGCCACCGCCCCTGCTCGAAAACCCCCTCCCCCGTCGGACGGCCTACCCTGCTCGCCACACACCTGAACGAAGCCCTCCCCCGTCGAAGTCCCTCACCCCCTCCCCCGTCGAAGTCCCTCACCCCGCTCCCCCGTCGAAGTCGCTCACCCCTCCCCCGTCGAAGTCCCTCACCCCCTCCCCCGTCGAAGTCCCTCACCCGCTCCCACTCATCACACACCTGAACGAACCCTCCCCCTTCCCTGTCGCCTTCTTCCCCTGCGGAAGCAAAGCCCCCCCCCCCCCCCCGTCGTTGCTGCCCTCTTCCCCTACGGAACCCGGTCTGTCGCCTTCTTCTCCTACGGAAGCAACCCCCCCCTCGGTCCTACCGCCTCCCCCCCTCCCCGTCTCGCCGCCCCCTGCAGAGCCCCCCCCCCCCCCCCCGATCTCACTGTTGTTGAAGCTCCGCCCTCCCCGTCTCGCCGCCCCCTGCAGAGCCCCTCCCCCCCCCCCCCCTCGATCTCGTCTTTGTCGAAGCCCCGCCCTCCCCGTATCGTCGCCCCCTGCAGAGGCCCCCCTCCCCCGATCTCGCCGCCATCGAAGCCCCCCTCCCCGTCTCGCCGCCCCCTGCAGAGCTCCTCCTCCCCACGGGGTCCCGTCGCTTCCCCCTGCAGAGCCCCCCTCCCCTTGATCTCGCCGCCGCTTCCCCCTGCAGAGCCCACCCCCTCCCCCCGATCTCACCGCCGTCGAAGCCCCCCCCCCCCCCCCCCGCCTCCCCTCTCGTTGCCCCCTGCAGAACAATCTTTTTTTTACTTTTTTTGGTTAATTATAATCGTCCAATCATGGATCGGTTAGATTAACTCGTTTCTAACTCAAGGAAGTTAACCCTAGATGTGCCAATTTAACGGTAGGGTTCGTGGGGTAAGACGGAGCAAGTTTATGGGGGTGAAGGAGGAATTATGATGTTTCAGAGGTCGTATAGGTCATTGACAAAGATTACATGATCTGCCGGTAAAAATCCCTACATTTTATTGTGTGTAGTGGCTTTAATGTTCTATTTATGATTCAAACTAATCATTATGAATGACATCTCGAAATGAATAAATATGATATTTATGATTATCCTATATTATGATTGTCACATACTCATGGTTTTGAGATCTGACTAAAAATAAATTAACTATTTAATATTCAATAGATAATAAATTCTTAGGTTATTATTATTTCACTAGATTCGAACAGAAATTTAAACATTTTAATTTAGGTTGTTTTACTATTCTTTTTTATTGTTTTTAAAAAGAGGTTGTTTTTATGTTTTTAAAAATGATATATACTTCAAAAATCTTGTAGGTAATAATATTTACTAACTTCTACATTTGTTGTCTACAGTAGATAAACGACTCGTGCACATAGATATGATGTAGTCTTTAATTCATATGTAACATACTGGTATTTCAACTTATGAATGTCATTTTACCTTTCTCATCTCATTTTCTTTATGGATATTTGTTCTTTTTTTAATGACATGAGTCATCCCAATTTTCACACAGTAATAAACTTCCGCACTTTTTTTAATATTAAAGTGATGCGATGATCTATAAATCATGTACTTTTTGATTGTTGAATTTTTCTTTCAATTGCAGAAAATGGTGTTTATGTATACACATTTTTAATATTGAAGTGAGCTATTGATCTACAAATCGTATGTTTTTAACTAATATGAAATCATACTTCTCTGTCAATTTCTAATTTTAAATGGCAATAAAAGATGCTAATTTGTTTGACTTATTTTTAACTATTTTAAAACGCTGCAAATAGATGTATTTCTTCTAATCTACCGCGAAGCGCGGGCTCATACACTAGTGCTTTTAATATATGTATACATATGTTAGTGCTAAGATTTTCTCTTTTTTCTAATACGTGGACCCTTTCTCTACTCTCCATTTTCGTTAGAGCATCTCTCATCGTTGCTCGTCTTTCCAATTTATATGACATGTGGATTCTTTACCCTCCAATACGTGGTTAGCATGTCGATACTGCCTCTCCTATGACGTCTCGAGATTAGATCCTCGATCCGTTATCGAGAAAAATTGATCCTGGCAACCTATTAGATTCATACCTAAATGGATCCGTTGACAACCACCCAAAATGTTTAAACTCAAGTTATCAAGTAGTAATTTCACCGCTTATAACCCACTCTCATACATTATGAGTTTTAGATGTGGGACTATGTTTAGGGGTATGGATGTTGCAAGCTCCCCTTCTTATATTGGCAATGTCCGCGTTGCGACATGGTCCATCACTTATTCCAAGTGACAATAGCGGCTGCACGCTCCAAATAGCCATTTCCTTCTATTTATTTGAAGGGGTGGCTCCACCTCTCAGGTAGACCTTTCCACTATCAGAGAGAAATTGGCTCTGATACCATTTGTAATGTCGTGGACTTAGGTCTCTGGTCTGTTATCGAGGAAAACTGGCTCTGACAACTTGTTGGGTTCAGACCCAATTAGACTCGTTGACAACAACCCAAAATGCTTAAGCCTAAGTTGTCAAGTAGTAATCCCCACCACTTATTACCCACTCTCACACTTTGTGAGTTTTAGATGTGGGACTATGTTGGGGGTATGGGTGTTACTGCCTCCCCCACTTATATTCGCAATGTCCTCGTTGCGACATGACCCGTCACTTATTCCCACTACATTTCGGGTAGCCATTTTCTCCTATCTTTTTGCAGAGGTGGCTCAACCTCTCAGGTAATCCTTTCCACTATTAGAGAGAAATTGGCTCTGTAACCATTTGTAACGTCCTGAGCTTAGGTCTCTGCCTCCTCGGTCTGTTATCAAGGAAAACTGACCCTAACAACTTGTTGGGTTCAGACTCAAATGGATCCGTTGACAACCACCCAAAATGCTTAAGCTCAAATTGTCAAGTAGTAATCTCCACCACTTATAACCAACTCTCACACTTTGTGAGTTTTACATGGGGGACTATGTTTGGGGGTATGAGTGTTACACTCCCACCACCTCTCTCTCATACTCCTTGCAAGTCCCACCTCTCCCACATGACTTTCTTTGTCTCCCACCTCTTCTCCAACACTCCTCCCCTTCATGTCCTACTCCCCTTACCTCTTACTTCATCTACTCCAAATGGTGGAACCGATTAGATCTGCAGTCAGTTGACTTCCCCTTTTCCCCTTCTTCTTCCTTTCTTTTCATCTTTTTTTGCTCCAATTTCTTTGTTGCCCCTTCCCATCTCCCTCTAATTCCCGGTGGAGCTTCCATGCACATGATCTCTCGCCAGCATCAACCATTGTCCTAACCATGCCCGGTATCCCCTTGTGTGATCTCCCCTTATAGGATCTCTCTTTTCAAGAAATCATATTTAGAGAATGGATCTTAAGGGCTCTCCTTCCGTAAACACACCCGCTTGCCTCCAGGGCCCCTCCGGTGTTCATCTTCCCCACGCTTCACTTGCATCGGAGTTGGTTACAACCTCCAGGTGACTTCCCATTTTCCCTTCTTATTTCTTGCATTTCTTCATTTTTTCTTGCTCCAATTTAATATGAAGTGTCCCTTGTGCTAACACCTGGTATTCTGAACTTGGTTTTAATGGAAAGCTAAGGTATCTACACCTCCAATTTCGTGTGCAATGAGTATTTTTACAAGTGTTGGTTTTCCTTGATTTTGCACACATTCGAATTTTTTTACAGAACAATTTCATATGTTGTTATTCGTTCATTCGCAGAATTTTGTGAAATATTGCACGGGAAACCTTGATGCATGAGTAGCGCTAGTCCTATGTAAATAGGTAAGCACAAGGGTATGTTTGCAGGAAGAACATGATGGTAGCAGAGGATGATTATTGATCCCTCCTCCAACGAGCTATTAATGGATATTTCTCTGCAATGGTTGTTGTAATTAACTAGCCACCCCTGCTTAGATGGACAATTATTTCATTTGGCTAAAAATGTGATATGAGGAAAATGCTTTCTATACGAGAATCCAAATGGCAACATTCTAAATGCATGTATGGAGGAGGATGGCAGCACAATAATTTCGAGAAGTAAACTAATGTGCATGATATGATTAGAGCTACATCAAAATGCATGATGTATCCTTTGCTTCCTAGAGCAGAGATTGTGGACATATGCCATTACATTGAGCTCGAAAAGTCTAAAGCTGCTCAGTTGACTGGGAATACTACTTGAAGTAGTCCTCCGCCATCCTTCTACTTTTTAAATATATACAGATTCCTACGGAATCGTCATGAAGGTATATTTAAAATGCATGCATCACATATTTATCGCACTTATTTGGGACAACATGGTTAACTTGGGCATTAAACTACAATCCGAGACGATTTAATCCTCTATATGATAAGCTACTACAAGATTACAATGGGTGAATTTCAGATAATCTTACAGTGGGTGATTATAATTAAGATTTGTTTATATACATCTGAGATGATAATCATCTTTGGGCTTAAAAATAAGGTTCCTTACTTATGACTTGGATGATGTTTACATTCAGCCACGCAAATCTGGTGTTGGAACTTTATATGGAATTGAAGGAGAAACAAGTAGTTGGTTGTTGGTTTCTGGCATGTTTAAAATAGATGCATCATATATTTTAATCTTTTTGATAGATTAGATTTTGTTCTACATGAATCTCTCGTTAAAAATATTTTTTTGATGAAATCCGTCCTCTTGATATTCCGTCAGCTCAATCTCATGGCATCTTTCAGCTACTTTGCAATCTATATGAACCATGACTTCCGCATTTTTAACATGCAAAGTGACCAATTGGGTTGCGAGCGACATGATATGAGTTGACATCTTTCTCAATTTACTTTTTATGGATTTGATTTGATGTTGATTTGTCTGTGTTCAATTTTCAGCAAAATTAAGGTGTGTTTAAATATGTGCACCCTAGTTCACACGAGCAACCAAGTGCATTTGCATTCATGTTCAAGTAAAAAATTAGGTCTTTCCTTCTTTTTAATCTGACACTCTTTTGTGGTTTCTGTTGTAATTATTGTTGATGCCTTATAGTATGACATGATAGTGCATGCGTGGAGATTTTTGTATTGTAGTCAATTACCTCACATAAACTGATAATTTGATACTAAAAACGGTAAGGATGATTTTATTCATATAATAAGCATTCGATGAAATACAATCTAATGATAGGACTTCAGATACCATATTTGTACATGTCCCAATCTATAAATATAGATAGATAAAGTTAACAGTAGGATAAAGGCTGAAGAGAGGCAATTCGATGAAATACAATCTAATGATAGGACTTCAGATACCATATTTGTACATGTCCCAATCTATAAATATAGATAGATAAATTTAACAGTAGGATAAAGGCTGAAGAGAGGCAAGGTGACAGATCATTGCCTGAAAGAAGGCTCGTGTTTTTTTGGCTATTAGCTATATGGTGTCATTTTTGTTGAGGGGTTTTGTTAAATTAATGGAAAAGGTGAACGTTTGTAGCGTTTGTTTTACTTATTTTTCCTCCCCTAGTTGTTTCATCATATATGATCCTTTTTGTATGCTTTTATATTTTTCTTCAATTTCCCCTCTTTTTTATTCTTATGCAAGATTTAATGGTCAATCTCATTTTTCCAAAATAATGCTAGATCAACATATATCATAGAAGTTAATTTATGACTATATGATATTATTTATAGACTCCACTTGATTTTGTTACTATATTTCTCAATATCCACATACATGGATCTAATTATATGCATGGGAAGTGTGTGTAAAAATGCACTTAAATTTGTAAAAATGTGACTACAAATTACAATGTGGATGTTGTAGGTGTATGGTGTTAATGAATGTTTAGGATGCATGCTGGAATATTAGGTGTTGAATCGTCAACTATCGAGGAGGCAATCATGCGGTCCACACAAGGCGGGACCACAATCGCTGCAATGGCTACTTACGATAGCCGACGAACCAAACAACAGTCAACACACACAATAATATAAAGCAATCAAAGTAAGTGGATCAAAATTTATTATAAACCCTACAATATATGTGCATAGTGGACAAGCATGGTAGGTTGTCGAACACAGGGAATAAGGGACGTAGCAGTGTATATTATTTATGAATAAATAATATAAGTGTGTGTAATTATCCACAATATTTACTTAATGTTTTCATGGGTTTTTAAATAGTTTTAATTTCTTAAAATTTTAATTTTCTGATTTTTTATTTTCTTTATTTAAATATAATATATATAAGAGTATATGTATATATAAGTATATATGGTGATATATATATATAATATGGGTAATATATAATAGTATATATCTAATAGATGCATAAAAATCAGAAAATATCGAAAAGAACAATCCTTTTTATTTTTTAAAGCTTTAAAATATGTATAAGGTATTTATAATAATTAATAATAATTATAGGTTTATATAATAATATATAGATATATAAGTTATGTATGGTATTATACTTATAAATATACAGTTAGAGATTTCAAAATAAAATATTTTTGCATTTTTAAAATATTTTTATGTTTTTGTGAATTTTTAGGGACTTTTTTGCTCATTTTTTATATTCTAAAATAAAAAAAGATCCAACACAAGAACTTTTTAAATAGGCTAAAATAATTTAAGAATTAAAAATAGCAAAAGGGTTGAAAATTTCTCAAAACCAATTTTAATATATAATAGGTAATGTATATAAATATAATCCATAAAACTATTTTTTTGGATTTTTAGAAATATTTTAGAATTTTTTTAGGTTAGCAAGGGTTTGCTAATTTTTTGGTTTCTTTTGATATTTTTTTTATGATTTTTGGTCTAAAGTGATAATATAGGTTAATAAACATTATGTATTTTTTTTGGTATTTTTCGAATAGGTTTTATATTTTTTGTATTTTTAATGTAAACATGGATTAAAATATCTCTTTTTGCTTTTTAATAAATAATAAATGCATTCAAAATAGAAAATGAAATATATAGCACAAACAAATAACTAATCATGCATCTACAACTAATTTTTCAAAATTTTTAGAGCACTAGAGCTATTTTTAGAAAATAGAAATGCAAAAATAAAAAATAAATCAAGCTGGTAGTGGCATATTTGAAAATAAAATAATCTTCAAGGGCATGCATACAAAATAACCACTATTTTTGAATGGCAACTTGTTTTTTATAGACTAAATAATATACATAAAAGCTAGAGGGGTGTCAGAGCAAAATGTCCACTCACGTGGGGGTCTACGTGAGATGACCTAACACTGGACTAAAGTGCAAAACTAAGAAGTTCCAAGAGCTTACATGCAAATTGTCACAAAAAGTTAGGCCTGATTAATATATGTACACGACCTTTCGTAAAAGACAAAATGTGTTGAGGGGTTCGATGTAATTAACCCCACTTAACTCGATCTGATCCGGTCGTCCTCTACTTGACACGTGGAAGATCTAAAGGTTGTCATCACACACTATTTCAAAAAAGACCAACGGCTGCGATTAGATCCAACGCATTTGCCAGATCCACCGACAACCGGGTGGTCAACAAGAACCCCAAGAACAATGCGGTGATGAATTTCAATTTGGTGTATCTCCGTGCTTCGGTGCGGGTTCTTCACTCAGATGGGTCCAACAGCTTGTTGGGGGGTGGTTCGCACGTGCATATGATCTCCGGCAAGGATGAGGAGGCACTGGGAGCTTTGACGCTCTAGACCATATGGAGTTGCTCCAGGTGTTCACCACAGTTCCAAGGGCTTCCTTGATGCATCTAACCTACACCAAACAAGACCCAGTCTTGAGGCAAAACGTCTCGTCCAACAAATGAAACTGATAGGAGGAAGGGGATGGAAATGGTGAACCTCCGGCGAAGGTTGGTGAAGAGAGGTTTGAATTGCCTAATCCGCGAAGGATTAGGGTTGAACACATGGTGGAATTGATGGAGCAGATGAAGGGGGATCGAATGGAGTGGAAATCGAGGTGGAATAATAGACGAGTCATGATGATTTGGCATGGAGCTCAAGCTCCAAGTAAATTGGGGATTTTCTAAATAGATCTTAAGAGCATGATTAAAATGGAAATTAAATGCAAGAATCAGAAAGAAGGACTAAGATTCACCTACGAATGGAAGAATAATGCATCAATTTGACATGGGGACCAAGGAGGCGAAACCAGCTGGAGACCTCCTCCTGCGATGGGTGGATCAACTACTCCGCGACTCCTCCTCGCTGCAAATATGATCTTTTCTTGTTGTCACCAAGGTGGAGACTCCTAAAGGATTTGAGGAGATAAAACTCGATGTAGAACGATCCAAATTGGAGGCAGAGCAGAGAAGGTTCTTAAATAGGCTGAATGAGAAGGGATCTTTGATCGAGGATGTTGATCGGATCGAGAAGGATTAACAGGATCTCAAGACCCGGCGTGGATTAAGGAGATCACATCTCTAGGAATCACACGACATGCCATGGTAGATGATGATAGTCTCGAGCAGGAAAAATGGAGAAAAACCGGGTCTGACATGTCCAGTGCTCGAGGAAGAGAGAAGGGACCAGTTGACCGGGGTCAACAGGGGGTGGCTTTTGGTTGGTCTAGGTGGACCAACCAGAAAATTTCCTAGTGGAAATGTTTTATTAATTTGATAAAAAATAAAGAATGATTTTATTAATTTTTGAGATAACATGAAAAATATTGGCAATTTTATATAGTATTTTATTCCTATTTTTATTTATTTTTTAAAATGATTTATTATAAGTTAATACTTACATGTAAAATGTAGGTAAAAATACATGTGTTTTAGCATTTTTATTTTTATTTTGTATCTTATATTTTATTATTTTATACATGTATTTTATATATTTTTAGTTTATATAATACATTTTTGGATATTTTTATTGTATTTTTCTGTATCTATATGTACACTTAAATAAATATGGGTGTTTATTTTATAGGTATATACTTATACATTTCATCTATGTATAATAGTACATTTAATTGTTTATTTTCTTTTTGATGATTTTATTTTATTTTAATTGTGTACATATGTTTTAGATAATATATATAATTTTATAAAAAAAATAAAGTGAATAATATAAAGAATAGATATATTGATTATAACATACATGCATATTACACAATAGGGGACAAAAGCCTAATTTTTGCATCTTAACTCCAAATACGATGGAATCACCTTCATTAAATAGCTTATTTAATTTTATATACAATTAAATATGAGTTTGGTCTATTTTGATATATTATGGAGAAGATACAATTCTGCAAAGTTTTTATTTTGACTTTTTATTTTGTATGTCCCGGGCACACTATGCATTATTTTTTGTGAAATCAATTTTGTATTTTTTTGTATTTTTATCTACAATATTCATGTTGAGGGTTTTGTTATTTGAGGTGTAAAAATAATAAAATAAAATAGGTCTCAAAATACAATTATTGATGAATTAAAAATTAGGGGTTTTATGTATTGTTTGTACAATTTATCTGTCATATCTCCCCCTACTTTATTCCTTGTCGACCAAATCATAATGATGAATGGGTCTCGGGGTCTAGAGTCATTCAATACATATGGTATCTCATTTCTTTTTCTTTTCTTCCTTTACCCTTTTATTTTGGATTTAAATGCATTCAATGCACAATATTTTATACATTATTTTGTACAATTTATACAATTTTTATTGTGGCAAATAAATGATATATGCATGTATTTAGCTAGGGATTTAAGGCCAAAATGAAAGAGTAAAGGTGATGAAATGTAGATTCATCACCCTCCTATACTTGCCTTTGTTAATCCCTAGCAAACACTTATTCCTATAAGTGTAGAAAAGAAAATAAAGAAAGAAAAAGAAATAACTTGGATTGATTTTAAATTTTAAATTTGTCCTTATAAAATCAAAGTTTGGAGCTCAGCCGGACCTTTCGATTTTTTATTTTGGTCAGAACCTTGATTGGGAATCGGACCTGAAACACAACAACATATGAGAATCACAAAAATCTGCCCAAGTCTCCTTACAAGCTAGGTCAAAACAAGTCAGTGTCATACACAATCCCTTATGACTATGAGTGTATCTTATAAGGTTTTAGTGATATGTAGCTCCTCTCGGCTGAAGCAGTAAAAAGTCAGGCTTCTCCAACTTGGTGACCCTAATTCCCCAATCTAATAGCTATTTCCTTAAGAAGCGGGCTATTCCCTTATAAGTTCAAGTACAA
The DNA here is from genome assembly GCA_037367405.1 of Ottelia alismoides. NCBI lineage: Eukaryota > Viridiplantae > Streptophyta > Magnoliopsida > Alismatales > Hydrocharitaceae > Ottelia > Ottelia alismoides. The sequence continues at coordinate 272,837 of JAZKJV010000312.1, forward strand.
CCGGCTCAAGAAGAGGAGGTGGATAAGAGAGTGGATGGTAGTCAGTGCACCCACCTATCCTGGGATGCTTGACCAATGTATCCAAGTCATCTGGCTGCATGCTCACATATATCTTTGACTTTGAAGTTCAAGCTTGCTTATTGAATACATACATGCTCCGACGGGAATTGTTTTTTTCTTGGATTTTTGCTCGTCTATTTTTTTGGAGTTTTTGAATTTTGCATTTTTTGTTCGAATAGTATTTACAGCAGCATTTACACAAGGACTTTTTTCTCTTGATCCAATAGACTATCCCTCCAATCCTCTACCACTTCAACTGAGTTGAGCAATGTGTAAGGTGCAGGTTAGGTCACTGTCGACAAGAGTCATGCATGCGTTCTGAAATATTCTACTTAGGCAGTCAAGAAGATATTGAACCTAGTCTCGTGGTCTCGAAGAATTAAGTCTAGCAGGCCTGAAGTACCTCAATTTCAGTTCCTTTAAGATGCTCGTGATTAAGTGGATTAACGTCCAAGCAAGCTCCAATCTTCGGATTTTATTTAAACTTATTCAATCGTCATTATCAATCCGAAAAATGTGAATGCTATGCAATGCATATAAAAATCTTTTTGTGAAACAATTTTCTGGTTTTGAACTTTTTATGGATTTTAAAAAATTTGTAAATTTTTATGCAAATTTTTGAAAAACTTTTGCAAATTTTATGGGTTTTTGGTATTGCAAATTTTATGGAATTCTCAAAAACAAAAGGATTAGTAAAATAAATATGTACAAATATTTATACGGAAGTAATCTTATTATTTACAAGAATTAGGCGAAAGGATTTACACTACGTATTTACAGATTTTAGGTTAATAGAGTTTGTAAAGATTCTTTGTTTGCTAGAATTATGTACATTGTTCTCAAAATAGGTTTGAAAAGATTTTTGCAAGCATTTTGAAAACTTTATTTTTGCTAATAATTTGATAAATATATTTTTTCAAATATTTACAAAATTTAAAAGTCATTTTGTAAAGATTTTTCAAACACTATATAGATTTTTCAAACACTATGTATAGATTTTTCAAACTATTTTTACAACTATTTTCCAAACCATTTGCAAATAGATTTTCAAAACATTTTATTCAAGCAACGAAAAGAAATTTTCACAAACAAAACATTTTACAAAATATTTTCCAAATAGTTTTACAAAAAACTTTTCAAAGCAATTTTCCAACTATTTTTCAAACATTTTGCAAAACATATTTAATTGGTTTATTAACCGTAATACAAAGAATTTTGATGTGTATTTAATCTTTATTAATCAAAGATATTTTTTTAACAACACGCAGTACGAGTTATGGCTAAAATCGTACGAGTTATGGCTAAAATATATAGAATGTATATATGAACCCTAATACTTAGCTTGAGCTATGTCCTCATAGATCGGAGAGAAAAGGATTACATAACTCGTACTAAGTATAGGAAAGTCTATACTGCAATGACTCAATAAAAGAATAAGAAGTCGACCATCCCCCCTATACTTAGGATCAATTAATCCTAAGTATAACAGAGTATATACAAAGCATGGAGGGTCGAGGGTGGGAAAGAATAAATAAACCATCGACTCGGTCTGTCCCCTTTTACTTAGGGTAAAATATCCCTAAGTATAGGTAGAATATCAAGGGCTAGTTTGGTAACTGGGTTGGGTTAGGGTAAACTCCTATGAATAGTAGCTGTTTGGATGGTTATTAGAGTTGGAGAGTGTTGGAATAAGGAATGTGATGTGATGTCGCATTGATTTGTGATGGAATTCCAACCCAGATTTGTAGGGTGGTTTGCCGGTTTACCCTGGGTAACCCGGGGCACACCACCAACCAAACGAACCCAAGAGTTGAGGAAACATGCGGGGGATCAAAGAATGAACACACGTACACACCCATCCCCCCTTATACTTAGAATGAAGCATATCCTAAGTATACCAATGATGAAAGGGATGAGTGGAACTTATCGGTAGAATGAAAGAATTTAAAAACGAAAACATGAAAGAAGAAAAGAAGAAAAAGATGAATTAATCAAACATGCTTTTGATTGCCTTGTCTGAATATGAATATGCAGATGTTGCAATTTGAAGCCCTTCATCATAGACCACATGTATTTAATCAACCATGGACAGAAAAGTATCATACTTGAGATAAGGCTTCAGTAGCTGTCCATTTATGATGAAGGGTTGTACGTCAGTTGGCAAATCAGATATGACAATACTAACGTTGTCACACACATGCTTCCCTATGAACGACACGATCCATTTGCTCTTTAACTTCCCAAGGAACAGTTTTAACTTTGCATCGAACAATCAAACCTTCTGACTTGGTTCGAAAGTCTTGCGGCGGATGTGATTGTCGTGCCACTTCTTGACTTTTTCCTTGTACATTAGGCTGTTGTCATATGCATAGTCTCTATACTCAAGCAATTTGTTCAGATCGAGCTTTCTGTTCTTTCCTGCTTTCTTCATATCCACATTGTATATGTTTATTGCCCACAAAGATTTACGAATTAGTTGCACTTGAAAATGGCATGGCTTTTCATAGACAAGGCAGTAGGGAGACATTCCCAAAGGTGACTTATACGCAGACTGATAGGCCCAGAGAACCGAGTCGAGTAGTTGAGACCAATTCTTCCTATCGAGACTCATAAGCTTATGAAAAATGGTCTTTATCTTCCCCATCTGAAGATTCGGACAGGTCATTCGATAGACAGTACGACTGTCGGCGGCTCGGATTGGGATAACATCCACCCAACGACTGACATACTCGACAACGAGCAGAATATACTCATGTCCCTGATTGTTGGGAAAAGGGCCCATGAAGTCAATGCTCTACACGTAAAACACGTCTGATATCTGAATATACTTCAGGGGCATTGTATATCTCATTCCAATTGTACCACCCATTTTCTTATAGTCAGTACATATTTTCACAAAAATCTTTTACATCTTTGAATAAAGTCGACCACCAGTGGCCGCATTGTAGCACTTTTGCTGCCGTACATTTCCCAGAGTGGTGCCCTCCTGATTCTCTGACATGACAATGCTCAAGGACACTAAGGATGTCCTCTTAAGGAATGCTCCTTCTCCAGATGCAATATGCCACCTCATGAAAGAGATAAGGGTCCTCCTACTAATAAAAATGAATATCTGATAAGAACTTGTCAACTTTCAGCTTTGGACAATCTTGTGAAGTTCTCTTGGAAACAAGATAGTTCACAATATCAGGGAACCTGGAGAACGAGGTGACTGACAGGATTGCCTCACCTGGAAAGGTCTCTGTAATTGGATACAAGCTTCGCTTAGGAGTGTATGACTCTAATAATCTTGATAGATGGTCTGCCACCATATTTTTATCTCCAAGTTTATCACAGATTTCAAGATGGAGCAGAAGGATCCATCTGATGAGCCTTGGTTTGACATCCTTCTTGGCTTTCAAGTACCTGATGGCAGAATGGTCTGTATAAAATATTAATTTGGATCAAAGTAGGCGAGATCTGAAATTCTCTAGGGCGAAGACGACCGCTAGCATCTCTTTTTCAGTGACAGTGTAATTCTTCTAAGCTTCATCAAGAGTTATGCTGATATAGTGAATTGCAAATTGTAAACCATCTCTTCTTTATCCAAGAACCTCTCCAATGGCATAGTCTGAAGCAGATGCCATGATATCGAAGGGTAGAGACCAATCTAACGGTTGAAGGACATGGGCCTAAGTGATCAGATTTGATTAAAGGCTTGGAGGACTCTAGCATCTATGATAAAATACACCTCCTTACCTAGAAGCTAGTCAGCGGTCGAGCAATTTTGCTAAAATCCTTGATGAATCGGCGATAGAATCCCACATGCCCCAGAAATGACCGAACTTGCTTCAAATTTGTAGGCGGCTCCAGTTTTGAAATGGCTTCCACCTTTGAAGGGTCTACCTCCATGCCATGCTTTTCATGACATGGCCTAGCACAATCCCTTCAGTCACCATGAAGTGACTATTTTCCCACGAGAGTACCAAGTTCACTTCGCAGCATCTTCTTAAAGCCCAGTCTAGAAAATATAGGCACTGATCAAAACTGTCACCATAGATCGAGAAATCATCCATAAAAACCTCAAGATAACTACCAACCATATCTGCAAAAACTACCAACATGCACATCTGAAAGGTTGCACGAGCATTGCACAATCCGAAAGGCATCTTCCGGAAGGCATATGTCCCAAATGGACATGCGAAGGTAGTCTTTTATTGATCTTCTAGGGCGATTGCAACTTGATTGTAACCAGAATATCCATACAAGAAGTAGAAATACTCCTTCATGATAAGTCTTTCGACTACTTGGTCGATGAAGGGAAGCGGAAAATGATCTTTCTTGGTCGCTAGATTTAGGCATCTGTAATCCACATAAACGCGCCAAGAAGTCGGAACTTTCGTTGCGATCTCCTCTTCTTTATCATTTTTCACGGTAGTAATCCCTGATTTCTTCAGCACGACATGCAAGGGACTCACCCATTTTGAGTCAGAGATGGAATATATTAAGCCCACATCACACCATTTTGTGATTTCATTCATAGCAACCTCCTGAAGTTTTGTATTTAATCTGCGTTGAAACTCTCTTGAAAGCTTGCTATCTTCTTCGAGTTAGTTAGATGTAATGGGAACATAGTGAATGATTGATCGCATGGAGATCTGAATTTTCCAGCTTATGGCCTTACAGTTTCTTTTTATAAATTCGAGCAGACGAGATTCCTGTTCTGTGTCAGCTGTGAATTGATGATTACCGGGAGCATATTTTGTGCACCCGCAAGGAAGGCTTACTTCATATTCACTGGAGTTAGCTTAAGCTATGGTGGGGTCCGAATCACATCAGTGGCAATTTCTGCATTTGTGCAGTGAATCAGTGTTGGATCTCTCAACTGCAAGATTTCCACCATTGACTTTTTAAGCTTTGCAGTCAACGCAACACAAACATTTTCATTGATAGAATCTTGCTCAAAGAAATCTGTAATAATCTCTTCATCCTCTACTATGGACAAGTGGCCATCAATCGGTTCTTCTGGCACATTAGCAAAAATCTCATCTTCACAGATATAGGGGAATTCGACTATGCTATCCACTCCTTCCTCGACGAAGAGGAATTTGTTGGTCTCAATGCCATCTATAAATAGATTGGTCTCTGATCTCAACAAGAAAGTCATAGTCCTCAGCCTGTTCTTAAGACACACTCACATATAATGCATATTCTGACGGTTTGGGCATTTGGATCATCTGAATTGGCACCTTATCACTGCTAGAACGAAATGTGATTTGTTCTTTGCCATAATCCACCACTGCTTCGCTTGTTCGAAGGAATGACCATCCAAGTATAATCGATGTGTGTAGAAGAGGAGACGAGGTGTCCATGTCCAAAATGATGAAGTCCATAGGGAACTGCATTCCCTGAATAGTGATGATGACATCCTCCAAAATTCCTCGGGGCCGCTTGATTGATGTATCTGCGAACTGCAGAATCATTCTTGTTGATTTGAGTGGTCCCAACCCAAATTCCTTCAGCAGTGAAGTAGGCATCGGATTGATAGATGATCTGTTGTCAAGAAGTGTTTTGTCGAACTCTTGGTCGAACATCTGGCATCTGATGAGAGGGGCTCCCATGTATTTCTTATTAATCAAGAGATTGTTGATTGCAATCACAGTCATCATAGTAAGAATGTGCTTGACATTTCTTTCTCCGACTCAACGCAACTGTCTTTTAAAAGTGCATGCCTCTTTTAGTCCCTTCTTAATTTTAGGCATGTACTTAATGGCCTTCAACAGAGGCATCTCTAGAACAAGATTATGAATAATCTCCACAACATCATGATCCGACAAGGTAGTTTTCAAATTTTTAATTTTTTTGGATTATTGCAAAGCATCTAGAAATGGAATATTTACAGAACCAAAATTAAAAGAAGGAATAGTGTTCTTATTTACATCAAAATTAGTGCCCTCGTCATTATGTACAACATGATGACAAAAAGGAGTATCTTCATCCGTATGAGGTGGGCATCCAAAAATGGTAGGTGAGGCTCCATCGATTGACTTAAGATTGACTACAGATGCGATCCTCTCCATCGTTGGTTGGATGTTGCTTCAGTTGCTGTTGTCTTTTTGGATTTTTTTGTTTTTTTTTCATTTTTTGATTTTCTATTGTCGGTGCTTCTCCTTCGTCTTCTTCTTCCTCACTCGACCCGACTGTTGGTACAGTTGATGCAGAAAAAGATGATGATTCACCATTAGAAGCCTTTTTCTTTCCCTTCATAGTAGCATACAACTACAGGGTCCTACCCCTCCTGAGAGTTACAACATTGGATAAAAAGTATCATGCACATCTGACTCTATAGGGTTGGATGGGACATTACAGACTACCTGCTCTCGCTTCCTGAAATTGTTGGGGTTGACCTCCACCTGTGTCAGAATGGGGGTGGGTCTTTGTAGTGGTGAGGTCATCTAGCTTCTGGATCATTTCTGTAAGGCTCTTCACCAACTAAGCCAAGCAGTCCAAAGTAGGTTCACAGGAGCAACCTCAGATGGTTCAACGTGCTGACCACGCTGAGTCTGGGAATGGTGTGGAGGCTGCTGGCGGGATTGTTGAGAATGGTACTGGGGAGAAGAGTGATATTGGTGTTACTGAGGAGGGGGATGCTGGTATGGAACAACCGAGTACTTCTGATAAGGCTGGTGCAGACGATATTACGGATGCTGGTATTGGTTCTGTCTCCAATTGCTATGATAAGGCGGAGACTGCTGGTGATGAGGCTGATTACCCTGGACAAATCTCCATCCTTGTTGTTGAGGGAATGGACAGGAATGGGCAAACTTGTCATGCTGAGATCTGCCTGAACGAGCCAGCCGTGCATCGTTTGACCAAACACCATTCACCTCATGAATGAGAGGTAGTGGAGGAGAGCATGGATATGGGAGAATCTGGAGCTCCGGCTGGTACACAACAAGCTGCTACTGTGGTTGCTGAGGCGATGTAGGCTTGGGTGCTTGCACGTAGTACACATGCTGGACCACTGGTTGTGAAGGACTATGCTGAGGAGGCTGAGGCTATGATGGCCACTTCATCTCAGCAGGAGTTGAAGCCGATACAGAAACAAACCAGCATGCACTAATTGTGCTCACCAACATCTCCAGTTGCTTGGTGATTTGATCGAACTTGTCCAAACTTTGGGTCCACTATTTGATCACAACAAGTTTTTCAAGATCCTGTGATCGCTTTTCAATGATATCCACCTTGGGCAGGTAGCTCCCTACGATGCTCAAATTGAAGCTTTCATCCCTGTCCGGTTCATGGGATGTTGCCATGTGCAATGGCTTTTGATGAATTTGTGACTGATGGTGGTTAATACGGGAGGACGACAAGGCAACTTCTCCTTCTATCATTTCTTCAAAATCATCCACACGACGTCCTCGTCCTTGTTAAAATGTGAACCGTAACAAGCAGCATCGACGAGCCTCTTGCTCTCGGGAGTGAGTCCCCCAAAGAAGTGTTGGACCAGGCTGGTCCGTGGAATGTCATGATGGGGATACTTATCTTGCAAATTTATAAATCGCTCCCAAGCCTCATGGATGGACTCATGGGTGGCTTGGGAGAAGTTGGCTATACGGGCACACATCTGATTTAGTTGACCGAGAGGATAGAATTTGTGGAAGAAAGCTGACTTTAGCTCCTCCCATGTTGTGAAGACCTTCCATAAATGATTGATCCAGTGAAGCGCCTTATCCTGAAGGATGGATGGGAATGTCGTCATCTTGATTACACTTAACAGTATGTTAGGGTAGTGAGTTGTTCCACAGATGTGCCCAAATTGTTGCAGATGTATGTATGGTTATTCGTTTGTGTTCCCATGGAAGGTGGGAAGAAGAGCCAAGAGTTGAGCCTTCACTAAAAATGGGCATGGATAGCTGGGATCTGAATCCATTCGGTCATTTGTCCAGATCCAGCATTGTAAGTCTCTTTGAGAGTAGGATTGGGCCTCTCTCCTTTGGGCTCATCTGTCGGCCCTCCACAAGCTCCATCTTATCTTTCTTCATCTCCTCCTCATCCTCCTTATCCTCCTCGAGGATTGTATCTCCTTCTCCTCAGACCGTTCATCATGTCTTGAAAAGTGATCTGGGCCAATGTCTGATCGGTGAGCTGCTACCGTATTACCTGGATGGAGGCAAGAAGCTAGGCGTTCATGGTATTTTGATCTGGATGCGGCTTGTCTGTGGTTGTGGTGGGTGCTGAGGTCCCTTCCTTTTCCAGTTGAAGCCATCTCTGTATCTGAATATGAATTTGAAAGGATTTCTGGATCTGGATTGGGTTCTTGATCTACAAATGGAATGATGCTCGATTAGTTTGAATAGAAGCACCCGATGAAAAGAACCATTCTGTGTTAAGGTCAACACAACATTTCATTAAGGATGGAGAGGTATATGGAGTGAAATTAATTCCCAACCAAAATGGCAAAATTTTGAGATAAGAGTGATCCCTGTTTTTTTGAAGAAGGTGGGAGTCTGGAGATCTTTTCGCAAGGTCCGAACCATGATCTCGGGAATCACCCCAAATTATTGGAGAGGGCGGCAGCATGGAATCGAAGTGGGTGTCAGCGGAGTCCTAACTAAACCATCCTTGAGTCACATCTCGAAGGTCAAAAGGAAGATCGAGAATGGATGAATGATAGGAAGATTAACAAGAAATAAAAGGAGTGCAAAATAGTAGAAAAACTCAAAGTGAGCGGGAGTCAAATGAGAATAAGAAGATATGATATGAAAGGCAAAATTTGCACAAGTGTACGTGACTTGATATTTGACTTTATTCTAATCAAAACAAACACCAAACAAGTTTTGGATTCACCAACTCAACACGTGTGAAGCCATAAGAGTTCATCTATTTTATCTTTTCAATTTTATGTTTGTTATGCATGCAAATCTTTTGCAGACAAATCTTTTAACAAGTCTTTATGAGGACTATCCCTATAGGAGTGTGTGTACTGTCGGAAAAGTACCCCGTACTTCTTCCACCTCCTTTGTAACATGTGATATGCATACTTTGATGTCCTTGATCTGGTGCTTGGGGGGCTACTCAACAAAAGAAATAGAGAAAGGAACCCAATAGGCGAAATGAATACTTCCCTCGCAAGCAAGGTACTCGAACACATGACAATGAGACAGACACCCCCGTAAAGGCATGGCCTATGATCAATACTTCAGACCAATTAGGATGCTCCACACAAGGCATGAATACTGTCATCTACAAGGTCCTACTCGCCCACATACAATAGAAGTGCCAATACTTCATCATCCCATGTATAATCAAGGTTGCCACAGATCGAGTTTTGGTCTCTAATCCTTACGGGTCGTGCCTCATAGTCTGAACAGTACACGGAAATAATGAGGGCTTTATGAATCCAAAACAAGGATGTCCATTAAAGATTTTGATCAAGGTCAAAGTTTTATTAGCAAACCCCTTATTTTAATTTCTAGGTTTTCAATTTTTTTAGTATTTTTAATAGAATGCGCCTAACTTTTTTTTTGTATTTTTCCTTTTTGATCCTAAGTGATATAAAACATATGGAGAAGGCGGAAAAGAAATGCAAGTGGATACTATAGTGGAAATTTCAAGTGGATACTACAGTGGAAATCTCACTCTCGTATCAAATGATGCATGCAAAGTAAGAAGACTCACATTGCTTCCCAGCACTCTCCATGCGGGATGCAAGGCATAATATATAAATATATACACTACATACACTGTATGAAAAGTGAGAAAGCGTCATAAACAAGAATTGCTATTAACGAGAAGAACCAAATGCTAACTACTTAAAAATGGATGTTAATGTCCGGTCTTGGAGACTCCTCAGTGCCTGTCACAACGGGTCCTACAAGCGCTGTGTAGAGTCTCTTACGGCTCATGGTTCCAAATCCAAGTAATTAGCAATTAATTTTGACTAAGTCCAAGCGAAATAATCTATTAGTGCAAGCTTCTCATTCGGATATGGATCTAGCTACCGAGTTAAGCAATCCGAGATCTAGGGGCTCAGTTACATAAAACAAAGAAATATAAAGGGCGAAAAGCTCAAAATCATGAGAAACAAAATAAAAGAAAGTGATCAAAACACGAAAAACTTGACGAGGACTCTAGGTGAACGGAACCCGGGCAATGGACCTCGTTAAGAAGAAGTTTCCAAAGTCCAAATTATTACAAATAATTATACAAAAATAAAATGAAACTCTCCTCACAAAAAAATGCTTGAGTGTCTACTTTGTTCTACTCTCTCTGTCTCCTTCTATGCTCTCTCCAATTGGACCTAAAGGAGAAGGGGCCAATCTCTTCGCAGCTCAAGTGCATCCACCTCGTAAGAAGCTGTCATCGCCACACGATCACTCGCAAGAAAGTCAACAAAGACAAGTGGGTCAGAATAAATAAAATAATTATCAAAAATAAAAGGAAGAAATAAAAGAGAAATAATGAGTAAGTTATATACAACAAAATGCTCCATTGCTCCTCGGCAACGACACCATTTGTTGAATTGTCAACTATCGAGGAGGCGGTCATATGGTCCACACAAGGCAGGACCACAGTCGCTGTGATGGCCCCTCACGACAACCGACGAATCGAACAACAATCTACCCACACATTAATATAAAGCAATCAAAGTAAGTGGATCAAAATTTATTATAAATCCTACAATATATATGTATAGTGTACAAGTATGGTAGGGTGTCAAACACAAGGAACAATGAACATAGCAATGCACACTATTTATAGATAAATAATATAAGTATGCGTATGTATATAAACATGCACAATATTTACTCAAGGTTTTTGTCGATTTTTAAATATTTTTTATTTTTTTTCAATTTTCAATTTTATGATTTTTAATTTTATTTTTTTAAATATATAATATATATAAGAGTATATATATGATATATATAATATGGGTAATATAAAATAGTATATATCTAATAAATCATAAAAATCAGAAAATATCCAAAAAGTAGTCCTTTTTATTTTTAAAGGTTTTAAAATATTTATAAGGTATTTATAATAATTAATAATAATTATAGGTATATATAATAATATATAGTATATATAAGATATATAGGGTATTATACTTATTTATATAGTCAAAATTTTCAACATAAAATCTTTTTGTATTCCAGAAAACTATTTTTTATTTTTAGATACATTTTAGATTTTTTTAGGGTTAGTAAGGGTTTGCTAGTGCTCAAGTACATTCCAGGACTTGGGAAAAGGATTTTTTTGGATTTTTTGTGATTTCTGTCTTGAGTAATAAAATAGGCTAAACAGTAGATTTTTTTTGAAATTTTAGATTAGGTTTTATAATTTTTTGTATTTTTAAGCCAAATAGGGAATATAATAGACCTTTTTTATTTTCAATAAATAATAAATGCATGCAAAATGATAAACGAAATATATATTGTGAACAATCAACTAATAATGTATCTACAACTATTTTTTCTGAATTTTTGGAGCACCATAGTTATTTCTAGAAAATAGAAATGCAAAAATAAAAATAAATCAAGCTGGTAGGGGTATATTTGCAAATATGATAATCTTCAGGGACATTCACACAAAATAACCATTATTTTTGAACAATAAACTGACTTTTATAGAGTAAATAGTAAATACAAAAGATTGGGGGGGGGGTCATAGCCAAATGTCCACTCACGTGATGGTCCACGTGAGGTTACCTGACAATGGACTAAAGTTCAAAACTAAGAAGTTCTAGAGGTTTACATGCAATTTATCCCAAAAAGTTAATCCAAATTATTATATTTACAAGAAATTTAGTAAAATACAAAATATACAGAGGGGGTCGATGCAATTTACCACACTTAACCCGATCTGATCCGACTATCCTCTGCTCGACACGTGGAGGATATGAAGGTTGTCGTCACACACGGCTTCAAAAAAGACCAACGACAATGAGTAGATCCGATGCATTCACCATATCCAACGGCAAATCGGTGGTCAGCAAGAACACCTAAGAACATGGCGGTGATGAACTTCGATTTCACGTATCTCCGTGCTCTGGCGAGGGTTCTTTATTTCGATGGGTCCAGCAACTTTGTGGGGGATCCACACGTGCAGGTGGTCTCCGGCGAGGATGAGGAGGCACTAGAAGCTCTGACAGCTCCGGACAACCTAGAACTTCTCCAGGTGTACCATAGTTCCAGGGACTTCATCGAGGCATTTAACCTGCACCAAACAAAATCCATGCTCTAGGTGAAGCTTTTCAGGAAACAAATGAAGCTGATACGCAGAAGGGAGATGGAAATGGTGAATCTCCAATGAAGGGTGGCAGAGAGAGGTTTGAATCGCTTAATCCATGAAGGATTAAGGTTAAACACATGGCTGAATTGATGGAGCAGATGAATGGGGGTCCACCGAAGTGAAAATCGAGGTGGAAGAACAACTGATTCACGATGATTTGGCCTCGAGCTCAAGCTCCAAGCAAATTGGGGATTTTATAAATTGATCTTAAGAACGCGATTAAAATGGGAATTAAATGCAAGAATAAAAAAGAGACTAAGATTCACCTAGGAACAAAGATAAGGCATCGACTTGGCATGGGGACCAAGGAGGTGAAACCAGCTGGAGAACTCTGGCGATGGGTGTAACAACTCCTTCTCGACTCATCCTCACTGCAAATTCGATCTTTCGCTTGCTGTTATCAAGACGAAGACTCCTAGAGGACCTGAGGGGCTAAGACTCGATGAAAAGCGATAAAAATTAGAGGCAGAGCAGAGGAGATTCTTAAATTGGCTGACTGAAAAGGGATCTTCGATCGAGGATGTTGATCGGATCGAGAAGGATTAACATGATCTCAAGGCCTGACGTGGATCAAAGAGATCACATCTCCAAGAATCACACAACACACCATAACAGATGATGATAGCTTCGAGTGGGAAAAATGGAGAAAATCAGGTCTTACATGTCCGACGCTCGAGGAAGAGAGAAGGGGCGAGTTGACCGGGGTCAACAAGGGGCCGCTTCTAGTTGGTCCACGTGGACCAACCGGGGAAGTTCATTGGTGGAAATGCTTAATTAATTCGATAAAAAATAAAGAAATTTTATTAATTTTTGGTGAAAACATGAAAAATATTGGTAATTTTATATAGTATTTATTCCTATTTCTATTTATTTTATTTTGAAGTGATTTATTATAAGTTAATATTTACATGTAAAATAAAGGTAAAATACTTGTGTTTTGACATTTTTATTTTTATTTTGTATTATTTATTTTATTATTTTAAACCTGTATTATATATATTTTTAGTTTATTTAAATACACAATTAAGTATTTTTATTTCAATTTTCTGAATCTATATGCACACTTAAATATACATGGGTGGTTATTATATAGGTATATACCTATACATTTCATCTATGTATAATAGTAAACTTTTTTTATTTTTGATGATTTTATTTTATTTTAATTATGTACATATATTTTAGATACTATATACAATTTTACAAAAATAAAATAAGGAAAAAATATAAAGAATAAATATATATAATATAATATACAAGAATATTGCACAATAGAGGCCCAAAACCTAATTTTTACACCTTAATTCCAAATTGAATGCTACCAACTTCATAAATATCTTATTTAATTTTATATACAATTAAGGGTAAGTTTATCCATTTTGATATAATATGGAGAAGATACAGCTGCAAATTTTATTTTGACTTTTTTATTTTGTGTGTCTCGGGCACACCGCACATTATTTTTTTTTGTGAAATCAATTTTGTATTTTTCTTTGAATTTTTATTTACAATATTCATGTTGAGGGCTTTGTTATTTGAGGTGTAAAAATAAAAAAATAAAATAGGTCCCAAAACACCATTATTGATGAATTAAAAATTACGGGATATCTGTACAATTCATCTGCCCTATCTCCCCCTACTTTATTCCTTGTTGATCAAATCATCATGATGATTGGGTTTTGGGGTTTAGGGTCATTCAATACCTATGGTATCTTATTTTTTTTCTTTTCTTCCTTTATTCTATTATTTTAGATTTAAATACATTCAATACATAGTATTTTATACAGTATTTGGTACAAATTATACAATATTTATTTTGGCAAATAAATTATATATACATGCATTTAACAAAGTATTTAAGATCAAAATGAAAGAACAAATGTGATGAAATGAAATGTGATGAAATGAAGATTCATCATTAGGTCTAATATGTGATATGATACACTTCTTGATTTATAATCCTATGTAATTAATGACATCAAGTTATTGATATTCACAATCACGGTAGCATGACTATTATTCGAGTACCAAGCATTGTACACATTTACGCCATAGGGATGAACTTTGTTATAAATATAATGAGATTTCAACAAAGGTGTGTATTCATTGTGCTTTAAATAAGAACCTCATCCTTATCCACATTACATTTTATTCCCTTTCATAAATTTCCCCGGACATGCACATAAAGAAGAAGATAAGCAAATATCAAAATCATTCTAGGATCTCAAAAGATGACCACTAAAAATTTACATTAGTTGATATTTTTACAAAAATTGGGATGAAAATGAAAATAAAAGATACTATCTTTAAAAAACGGTATCTTCCAAATCAGAAGATTTTCTTCACAATTTTTCCATACTTCACATATTATATTCCAAATATGTTCGTATACTCTTACCTTTTAATTTCATGTTTTATCCAAAAAGGTCTACTTAATTTAATGACAATGGAATTATAGTCAATAACAAAAAGGCATTCTCCGTCTTTCGCAATGAAATTTAGTCAATGGCTTATTTTAATTTCTTACCTTCGAAATTTCTTTCATTTCACGCCGCGAAGCTCGGGTATTCATCCTCGTGAAGGTTATGTGGTGGTGACATTGAAGGAGTGGGTTGAGGGGTAAGTACGTGTAAGGTGAACGTTAATTACCTGGCTTAATGCAACATGCACCAAAGTGCCGATTGTTATTTTTTTTCTTGAATGGCCTGATTATTTTTTCAGGAAAAAAGGTCCGCAAATTAATAATTACCGTAAAAAGAAAATTTCCAATTTTAAACATCACAGTTTTAAACATCACGGTTGAAACTTTTGAGCAACATATGTCCAACGATTAAATAATAATTCAAGGCTCGTAATGGATGGAGGGAGTGAACTTTGGTCCACTCAGTCTACATGCTTAGTTGATTTATGCATCCCTCACTGTAATCGTTTATTTTTATTTTATAAGGGTTGTTTTTTATTGTCGGTCTTAGCGACTTTGGGTGAAATTATTAAATAATGTTGGATCTTTAATTTTCTTTTAAAAATATCATTTTCTATTTCTGTTGAAAGAAAAGTTGCATGAGATCAAAGCTGTTATGCGCAAGTCAAATCCTCACGTCATCCTTTTTTTATTTATACTACAATTTCATTTGTTATTATTTATACTGCAAACTCTTTATTATATACTGTTTTGGATTACAAATAAATATATTGAATGAATGATAGAAATTGATGTATGGAAATATATCATATAATTATATCTTACATATGAGACATTGGTGCAAGCCAATAGGAAGAATAGATAATAAAAACTTAGCCATGATTATTGTTGTTTGGTGCAATCTTTTTAAAAAATATAGTTATTAGGCGTGTAATAAATAGCTCCCCACAATCTCCTTTGTTTTCGTCCTATTAACAGAAGTATCCTTGTAAGCTTATTCTATTTATTTGAATTTCTATCTTTCATATGTCTATGAATATCTACTCATTTATGGTCTTAACAACAAATGATAAAACAAAAATACTAAAAGTTCGCAACTGAAAAAGGGAAGCTTTAGTCCAAGTTACCGTTGACATGAGATAAATTATAAATGTCATGTGATGCCCGTACGGTATGCCATAAATCATGTGGGTTGACCGAATAATTAAGTTATAAGCAATCCACTCAACACTTACGATAGTATCACAATTAAATGTGGATTCGTCTCCTATTAATATATAGAAGGAGGTTTTACAATCTCGCACATCACGAAAGCGGAATTATCTAATCAAATTCGACGAAACATAGGCTCATCTTATGAGCCATAATGCAGTTACATAACAAAAATGATGTAAAAAATAACTATAGAACCACATGGTTGCAGAAACAATTTTTGAAGTGTTCCACAGATCACATGAGATTAAAAATCATATCTCTAAAGCGTAATCATGACTATAACGTCCAAAGCAGGAGACTTCTTGGCTTGAGTCAGATCCAATAAAGCTTACATCTACATGTACGACGATAATCCGTGAGCCACCTATGAACTTGAGAAGCAATCTCTCCTTGTCCACCAAGAAGACGATTCTCCCTTGCAATTTTTAGCAGTACATCGAGGATGAGGAGAGAGGGAGAGAAAGAGGCGGGCATCCTCTTTAGAGGTGAAGAAGAAATAATTCTTCATTTTCTCCTTTTAGAGAGACTAGAGTATATGAAAACTTGAGTTGTATGTTTCAAGGGGACCCAAGACACTCCTTATATAGGACAGTGGATGGCCAAGATTTCACATCCCTTTTATGGGATCAATGGAAAAGATTGAGTCATGTTTCAAATAAAATGGAAAGAAATAAGGAGAGAATTAACCATCATTATCGAAATATGGAGATTTCATTCCCACGAGATTGCATTTTCCCACTAATAGGAGAGGATGTGTGGTGGAGATTTCTTCTCTTCCCGTTTCTTTCCTATTTAAATTGTGGCAATTAAGAAGATACCCTATGGAGAAAGGAATTATATTCATTAACTCAAAATTAAATATAAATCTAATTTATATTTTATTTATATTCAATCCAATTCATATTAACATATATATATATATAGTGTGAATCAAATTTACATTCTAGTCTTGAAATTAAATGTGAATCATATCCACATTATTGTTGATTAATGTAAATCAATATTCACATTAATCATACATCCGTTTAAATGAATTATATTCACATTATTATTGATTAATGTAAATTAATATTCACATTAATAACATGCCCACTTATGTGAATCATATTCACATAATATTATTTAGAATTGATCAATATTAATGTTAATCAATCTCTCGGCATATGAATCCTCATCCAACTAGGACTCATGTGCATCATTTGTGGATACTTGGAGATAAGGTCAGAGAGATTATACAGATAATGAATGGTGATTCGACATTTAAGAACATCTAATATCAGGATCAAACCACTTCGGCTTATATAATAAAATCAAATATTGAATCAAATCTTCTTAATGTCTGTGAACTGTTTCATATCAATGTCCAATTCTTTAGACTAATATAGGATTCTATGAATCTAGATTAATTCTCATTCATGTGATCTCTCAGTAGGGTCACTAAAATGTATCCGATTCCATTTCTCCCTCAGAATGGAAGTGTTCTGATATACAATATTTCAAAATCGTATCACCCTCGAGTATTCTCATTCTTACATCATACATATTGGAAGACCTTGATTAACACGAAGTTCACATTCCTATTCGATTGTCTTCTTCGACGTTTATCATCAAGTTTCTCAATCGATCAATGGGCGATAATATCTATCATATACTTTTCAAAAGTATACTCTCAAATTCTTATCCTATTTCTGAAACAAAACGACCATCAATGGAATTTTATTGACCCCAATATCTAATGAGTGACTCATATCTTTGGGTTCGGTGAACTTCTATGATTATTTTAAGAGATCATACACCTCATATTCCCTTATACGCGTACCAGCTCGTCGGCTTATAGACCTTGATTTGGTATATATACTATATAGGGTTCTATATTTATAAATATATATATTAGCTATTTATAAATAATAATTATAATACTATGTAAGTAGTATTAAATATATATACAATATAGAGTTCTATATTTATATATATTCAAAAATTATAAAATAAAATATTTTTGTGTTTTAAACAATTTTCTCTATTTTTTTTTGAATTTTTTACTTTTTTTGCTAATTTTTAGGTATTTTTAATTGATTTAAAATGTAAAACAATGACTTATAATAATAGGTCGGATTATTTTAAATTTTATAAATAAATAAATACTTAAAAAATTCTCAAAACTAATTTTAAATAGTATATACAACAGATAAAAATATACATCAGAAAACTAATTTATTGGGTTTTATAGAATTTTTATAAATTTTATAGGATTGGAGGGTTTTTCAATTTTTAAAGTTTTTATTTTATATTTTTTGTTACTTTTGGCCTGGAGATATATTATATAATAATATATAACATATTTTTTGGAATTTTTAAATAAAGTTTTTTATGTTTTGTTTTTATATGTAAATTGGGAATAACTAGCTCGTTTTCTATTTTTAATAAATAAAAATGCAAAAAATGACAAATAAAAATCATGGCGTGAATGACCATCATTTAAAGCATTTAGTATAATTTTCCTAAGATTTTATAGGCATAGAATCTATTTAATAAAAATACAACTAATTAATTTACAAGATTGGTAAGGGTATTTATGTAATAAAAATAAAAGATAAGGGTTTCCATGCAAAATTCCCAAAAGGTAACACTTAGTTACTATTTGTAAAGACTAAAAAGAAATAATAAAAGTTGATGGGGCACACAATGCAATTTTTACAATATCTTTTACACTTAGATAAATATTAACAGGACCTATTTATAAATATAAAAAGGCAGGGGCATATTATACAATTACCTCACTTAAAGGCGCGCGATCGGAGGGCGGTGGTGCTTCCACGTGGCTGATCAAGCGGCTGCAGGATGACTTCATTTCACTTGAGGATGGGCGATCCAAATTAGATATGGGACGTGTTTCTTGATTGCACTGTCTTGGAGGTCCTTGGAAGAACACTTCAATAATAAAGCTCTAGCGATCTTTGATTTTGGATTCCAGCCGTCTCCGTCCACCAATCGCCTCATTGATGGCCTCCTCCTCTTCTTGATGGTCTTTCGCACTTGCAGGATCCTTCAAAGTTGTCCGGGCCCCATCAGAGGGGGCTTGGAGGCTTGAGGCACCCAGGCTTCTGTTAATAACATGGATGAATGCTCCAGGTGGATTTTTTGGTAGGGTTCATGCACAAAAACAAAGAAGAACTTTAGGGGGTCATCCTCGAATCCATAGGAAGCTGTTGCGTATGGTGGATGAGTGGGGCGACATAGCTCTAACGAAGGTGGTGGAGGTGGAGCTCAAGAACTCCGATCCGTGCAGGATCCGAGGTGAAGATGGACTGAATAGATGGAGAAACGAATAGGGAAGGAGATGAGGTGGAAATAACATGGAGAAACATGCGAAGCATGATGGATTTGGGGATGGGGCCTAGTGCTCCATCGATTTTGATTTCTAAAATTAAACAAAACTAAATATTGATTAGTTATACTAAAGCTAAATCTAATCTACTGGAATGAAAAACATTAAATAAAATATAATCTAATAGCTCATACCTGCTTGGAGGCAAGGAGCAGAGGAGCTCATCGATGATGTACGACGGAGCTAGATCTCACCACTCGACAACTTTATCCATGCCGACAAGGTCTGGAGCTCGATGTTGTCACTAGGGAAACTCAACAGGAAGGTCTTATTGGGGTTACATGCACGAAACGGGGACCAAACATCAAAAGGGGGTCAGCCATGTCTTATTTATAGACAAGGTGACCGGAGACCTTGGGAAGAGGGTACTGTACTGGAGGAAGGAGGTAGGTGAGAAGCATGGTGACGGGTTAAGGTTGAGGGAGGAATAGAGCGGTGGACTACTTGAGGGAGAAGGAGGAAGGGATATGGCAAGAAAAATGGGCAAAGTCAGAGGTCTCGTGACCTCTGACAGAAATGGGAGCGGAACATGGACTGCTGACCAGGCGGTCAATAGTCGCTTGCTTCTGGTTGGTCCACCTAGACCAACTAGAAAATTGGTAAAAAAATGTTTTATTAATTCATTTAAAAAAAGAAATTGATTTTATTAAATTATAGTCAAAATATGAAATGTTTATTATTTTGTGAAGTATTTTATTCTGATTTTTTTATTTATACAAGCTAATTTATTATATGTTAATATTTACATGTATATCCATATGTATATATTTACATATATTTATCTGATTTTATTTTTTTGTATTTTGAATTTTATTAGTATATATAGCTATTTTGTATATTTATAACTTATTTAGATACATATTTACATAGTTTATTTTTTGAATTTATTTATTTACTTAAATAATTTTGTACATATATTTATCGAGGTATATTATAGGTATAATTTACCTATATATTAAAGTATCTTATTTATTTAAATATATATTTTCATGGTTTTATTTTATTTTTATTATTTAAAAGTATTTTAAATAATATTCACAAATATATAAAAAATAAGAAAGTGAAAAATATAAAGAATAAATATATTGAATATTATATACATGTATATCGCACAATGAGGGCCCAAAAGCTAAATTTTGCATCTTAACTCCAAATTGAATGAAACCACCATTATTAAATAGATAATTAAAATCTATGAACAATAAAGGTGAGTTTGTCAATTTAGAGTTAGTATGGAGAATATACAGGTCTGTAAAGTTTTCCTTGCGGTTGTTTATTCTGTGTGTCTTGAGCACACCATGCATTATTTTTTGAATGAAATGTATTATATATTTTCCTTTGTATTTTTATGTATAATATTCATGCAAAAGGTTTAATATATGAGGTATAAAAATAGGAAAATAAAATAGATCCTAAAATGTAATAATTGGGCTATAAAATTAGGGTTTTTGAGCTAGTTTCTCTGCCCTATCTCCCCCTACTTTATTCCCTATCGACCAAGTCATCATGATGATTGGGTCTTTGGGTCTAGGGTCACTCAGTGTCTTTGACACTTTATTCTTTTTCTTTATTCCTTTATTTTTTATTTTAGAATTAAATACAGTATTTTATACAATATTTTATAAAGTATTTTATGTGAATTATTGAGTGTTATGTGTAGCATGCATTTAGCTAGGGATTTATGGCCAAAATGAAAGAATAAAGGTAATGAAATGGAGATTCATAACCACCCTATACTTTCCTTTGCTAGTCCCTAGCAAACACTTATGCTAATAAGTGTAGAAAAAGAACATAAAGAAAAAAAAGAAAGAACTTGGAATAATTTTTGACTTTTAAACTTGTCTTGATAAAATCAAAGTTTGGAACTCAGTTAAGACCTTTGATTTGTTGGTTTGGTCGGGACCACATCAAGGCTAGGAAGTGTCATATACTAGCCCTTTGGTTCCATAACCTTATCACTCGGTTCAATCCACGGTCTGGTCAAAACCATCCTCTCAATCACATACCCTCGCAACCTTGAAATGACAAAACCATGTCTGTGAATTTGCTAGCTCTTCCCAGGCAAAATGTTGAACTACCAAAGAGTCTGCTCCTCTAGCAACTCATCCTCGGGGAGACATATATTTCCTTCTAAGGTCATATGCATGTCATTTCAGAACCAAAAAAGGAGAAACAAGAAGAATGGGAAAAGTAGTGGGAATGGATCAGTGTAGTCTCATTCCCTTGTGAAGTTCGGTCAATGTAACCAAGTCTTCACCAAGAAGCATGCTTTTTCTAGAAGCTCAATTTTTTGTGGAACTTTTGGTGTAGGCTTCTTTTTGGATTTTCTTTGTATGCATTGCCCTGCATTCTTGTTTTTTCCTCGATGGATTTAGAATTTTTTGGTCCCCCCATGTTTTGGGGTCTTGGAAAAAGTTGTGCCAACAGACCATTCCTCATCCGAAGCATTATTTCAATCCAGCTTCCGGTCGCTAGATGTCATTGCTACCATAAGAAGTTGGTTGAAGTACTGGTTCCAACAGTCCCCAAGAATGGTTCCTGAACCACCCTTGACGAAGAGACCTAGTATCGTCCGGAATTATACTCCAAGATCTTTCAATAATCCATCTGGGTTGAGCTAAGTATTAAGTGTGAGATTTCTAGTCATGCCACCATGTCAAGAGTCGTACAGATGACATTGATGAAACTCGATTTCATCATCTTAATTTACATTTCTTAACCCCCTTGCTTAAATTTGTGTAAATAAAAACCAGATAAAGTCCTGTAATTATTAGAGTCTTGAATAAATTGAAAATCACAAAAAAATGTCAAAATTAAAATCCGTGGTGTTTTTAGCCTTAAAACACCCTCAAAAATATTTTGTGTCTTCAAATGACCTCATCTCCATTTTTGGCCAACATGAAACTTGTAGATCTCATTGAGATTTACAACTTTCGTGTTTTGAGTTTTTCCAAATTTGGCCATCTACACCCTCATATTTAAGTTTATTTCTCTGAATAACCTGATTGGGCCACGTGGCCCGGTCCCCTTTCCCTTGCCGCCCTCTCTTTCGACCGTTGGATCTCTTCTTGATCCAACGGTCTGGCTATCTCCATAATCCCAGTCGTCCGATCGTTCTCTTAAGTCCATCCTCACCGCCCGCTAGCGCCTCGTCCAGAACCCGCCACGTGGCACTGTGTGAGCCATTCGATCGCGCTGTTGCCCCTCCATCTTAGCCGCTATCTCCGCATCAAATCTCAACCATCCGATCTCTCCTGATCTAATATGCACCGCCCTCTTCCGTCTGCCCGTGCACTCGACAGATGGCGACATCCCTGGCCCTCCGATCATGTCGCCCTCGATCAGATCCAAGCCATTGGTTAGCACCTCGCTCCCAGCCGTTGGATCGCATCATCCAACGGCTTAGACACCTTCTCCTACCTCCGGACCCCTTCTCTTCCCCACGTCCTCACGCTCACACAACCGCCTCACCCTTCTCATTTTTCCCGAGTCTTCGGCTCGCTTCTCCACTCGCCAACAACCTCATAACCTTCCCCCATCATCCACGATCCTCGCGGATGCTTCCACCTCCCACGATCTCCTCTCCACTACTCCCTATTCCCCACAAAAGTCGAGCCATCACACTGAAACCACCAAGCTTCGACCTTCAAATAAGCCCCTCTCCTCCGCCAGTCAGCTTTTTCCACCATTAAGCAAGGGGCCTCCCAGCAAGCCTCCGCCCCCCGGTGACAGCGAGGGGGCGGCGAGGAGCGCGAAGACAACGGCTCTCTCCGGTGTCGACCCCTGGCCATGGTAGGCTAGGTCCGTGGTGGCTCCGCCTCCGCCAAGCTGCTCCCCGTAGCCGGGGGAGTTCAACGATGACCAGAGGTTCATTGGAACCTCGAACCCAGGCTCCGCTCCGCCTTATTCTACAGGTAAGCTACTTCCGATCTTCTTTGCAATTTTCTCTTATTTTTGCCTAATTAATTAGGACTCCATTTCCAATATCGCCGTCCATGAACCATCCCAGAAGCTCCGTCTCACATCACTTATCCACGCTATCACATCAGTCCATCCTCATTATCCTATATAGCCCCCAATCACTTCCGACCCAACTGCTCCGAACTCGCTGGAGGAGATAGACCGGCCATCGCCTTCTTCATCCACCTCGAGGCTTATCGTTCCATCCACTTCACTTCCGCTCTTCGCACGAAGCTCCGGTTGTTTGTTACTAACTACATAGGGCAACGAATCTTTCAATGACCGGAGACCCATCGGAGCCGACTTCGTCAACGTCGCCTGCGACATCCTTGCCCCGATGGGCTGATCCAAGAGGCCTGGCGCATTCCTCGAGCTCCCAGCTACCTCGACATACTTCTAGGGGACTCCGGGGAGGTCCACAGTGTTTGAGCACCAGCGGCAGAGCTTGAGCTCCTTCGCCGGAGCTCGGATCTCACCGCCGCCACAACAGATGAGGAAGGAGGTACATCGGCCGTTGGATGGTCTTCTCCCGGTGACCATCTGACGACCCAGATGAAGCCACGTCACGCCGTCAGAAACGTACAACAGCCATCCGATCGCCATGATCGGATGGTTCTCATTCGTCCCGTGTCAAAGCCAGGGATGCCCCGAACATCAGCGTCCGAACTTCCAGACTCGAGTGACCTGAGCCTACTCCGAGCCTCCTACGAGTCCAAGCATGGAGGCTCGCATCTTCCGAGCCGATCCGAAGCTACATCGAGCCTCATCCGAGCCTCATAATCATCCAAGTCTAGATTGCACGTGCTAATCACGTGCGACTTGGGAAAAATTTCATGAAGGCCCCGCCAACTTCTCCATATTGCAGACAGGTCCTGCTTCACGTGCTATCCACGCGCACCTGGGGTTATTTGCATTTTTACCCTCACGGGTTTTAATAATTGCAAATATACCCCCGTGCGTGTGGGCTATTTACAGGGAAGGTCCTGCGCCTTATTTTAATTGCATTTTAGTCCCTTCTAGGGACCTTTCTGCTAGTTAACTTTATGTTTTCTTGCATATATGCCCCTGTATTCACTCGTGCATATCTTGAGCTTCGTAACTCCGATTGAGACGATTTCAGGATTTTGAAGCTCTTTTCATTATCTTTCTTATGGCATGCTTATCTTTCAGATTTGACACTATGAAATTTGATATGTTGTTTTATTGGCTAAGTGTCGTGGACTTCAATTCTCTTTATGCCTAATTTTTACATGAATGAAGAAAGCTTTATTACTTGTCTCTGATTTGACTTCTTTATTAAATGGCTCAAGCATTTTTAGGGCATGCTTTCATTGTATTTCATCACATTTATTTTCCTGATAAATAAAAAAATAAAATAAAAATGCATGTTTTGAATTTGTTTGATGCATTATTGTGTCTTCTTGCATTTGTTTGACCTATGGTTTTCCACCTCAACACTTAAATAGATAAATAAAAGTCTGAATAATCACAAGAGAGGCTTGTGTCCCTGAGCTAGACCTAGGTTTCTTACCAAGTAGAATAAATTCACAACCATCCGATTCTATTTAACTTAGCATTTAGATGGTCTTTGACGAACCTGATCCAGCCCGACTGCGACGATCTTAAGTATTAATTCAACACTCTTAAAGGACCGGATTCGCGGTTTGTCAAATGGCGCCATTGCCGAGGACACGGCTCATTTCTTATCTATTTGAATTTTTATTTATTATATTGAGTGTTTCATTTTATATGTCAAATTGTTCATCTATTTTGCATTGCAAAATTTTTCTTTTTTATTTGATCTATAACCTTTGCTTTTGTGGCAGGGCCCTTGGTGTTCAAGGAGGCAAGGAGCAGACGCTTCCCACTGCGAGGAGCCGCAGAAGCATGCTTGGAGCAAATAGAAAAGAAGAGAAAAAATGTATCTTATGTATCATGTAATAATCGTCTTTTACAACGGTCTTCGATCAAAGACTCGCGATTGTAAATGAACGAATGTGGTTGTGTGGGGATCATCCCCACTTGAGTGTCGACCTAGGACCAGGCACGCGGCTCTTTGAGCGTATTTTATTTTTCATTTTTACGTTCTTGCTCGTAGGTAGGACACACTAAAATATAGACGCACATAATCTCGCTTCACTTAGCCCAATTTAATAGAAATTCTTCCCCGCTAATAGAAGCATGATTAGGTACGACTTTTGATCGACTTGCATACATGGTTTTGGTTTTTAAAAACAGCCCAAGTTTTCAAGTATTTTTGTCAAGTCACTGCATGTTTTATCGCTTAGCTTAGATCATAGTTTTTATCGAATACATATTTTTTTCTCGATTTCCCCTCCTAGCTTGATCACCTAGGTTAATGGAAAATGGGAATGAACGGTAGATGATGATTGCTTGATTTATGTGCTCACCTTAATTCAGTGACAACCTTAAATAACCGAGTCTGTTAAATTGCAAGTCAACCTAAAATGGAGTAAAAAATTGTTTTGGGAGAGCAACGCCCTCATGCGCAGTCGATTTCACTTAACATTTTTGTTGCCGCGTATAAATAGAATGTTTTATCACCAATAAAACCAACAAGATAATAAACCAACCTCGGTTGGTTTCATGTGTGAGTTGGTGAAATTTAAGGGTTTTGCGTGCTTGATTGAGCCATGTTTGCTCCGACACCCTCCCCCGAGCCATAGTCACTCCATTAATCTCCGCAGATTCATCCACTCACTTGTATATCCATCCTTCTTCTTCGTTCACCTTGGTGATAACCGGCTATTTCGTGAGGGTCACAATAAATGATATATATAGTGTCGCTGAAGCGACCGCTAGCAGAACACCCATGTTAATCAGCAATTAACCCACAATAAAAGAATAAAACAATTGAGTCCCAAAAGTGTGAATTAACATTTATTACTCTACCACAAAATGTACAGTGACCAAGTATGTAGAGGTCGAACCACAGAGAGCAATACAAAAATGCAGTAACCTATGATGTGCATGTATCACAGAGTCATCCTAGTGTGCAACCTATTTTTGTGGGTTTTTGTTTTTATATTTTTATTTTTATTTTATTATTTTATTATTATATATATATTTATTTATTTTTATTTTAATAATATAGTTATGTAATATATATATATATAATTTATAGAATATGAATATATAAATACATACCCATAGAGGGTATGTATAAAGCATATAATACATACATAAGTATATATTTATCTATATATATATACTTATATATATATATATTAATTCTCAGATTGTTATACATTAATAAATAAATAAATATATATATATAATATTTTTTTAATAAGGGAATATATATATATAATGTAGAGAGGGGGGTGATACAATATTTATAAAAATATATAAAAATAGTCAAAAATCCAGAAATAAAGTTTTTTGGTATTTTCATGATTTTCTACTGTTTTTGTGATTTTTGGGCATTTTTTTTACAGATTTTTGGTATTTTTAAATACTAAAATAAAGCAAAATAGTGGAGTAGCTACTGGTTGGGGGTAAAATGGTAACTAAAAATATCACACAGCCATAAAAATTTTCCAAACCATTTTTAGCATAAAAGGGATAAAATGTAGAACCTACAGGAGTTGAGTTTATATTTTTTAGGGTTTTCTAGAATTTTTTTATATTTTTTAGAAATTTTTGAGTATTTTTGAATTTTTAAGTTTTTCTTTTGAGATTTTTAATGATTTTTGGACTGACACTTAATCATGATAAAATAGACCATGGGTAATTTTTTTGGAATTTTTCGAGATGGTTTAATATTTTTTATATTTTATAAGCAAGACAGTAAATAAAATGCATGTTTTTGATTTTTAATAAATGCAAAAATGCAACAAAATTAAAAACTAAAACTAAGGCGTGCAAGAGCAAGCTAACAGGAGCTTATATCCATTTTTACAAAATCTTTCAAGTTAATATGAGGCCTGAAATAAATGGACAGAGCATACAAAAATAAAACAGCCTGGCAGGGGTATTTTTGCAAATAAAATATTTTTCAGGGGCATCCATGCAAAAATTACAAGAGAAATAAATATTTATTTTTATTTTTGGGGCTATTTTACAATTAACAAAACCCGCCAGGGTTTAAGTGCAAAAATCACACGCCTCACGTGGGACTGCACGTGAGGCGCGGATGGACCAAACTGCAAATATAAAAACCACAGGGGCCTACTGTAAATATTACAATTTATTTACAACGTGAAGTTTTATTTTTGGCATTAAAATTTAAATACAAAAAGGCGGGAGATATGTCTGAAATTTACCCCCAAAGGCGCGCGATCCAATGGTGTCGATCACTTCACTTAGCCACGCGTCGCGCATCTGACGGTTGATACCGGTTCGCCGATGAAGGGTTGAGATTAGATGCACCTCGCGGATCTGACGGTCGGTGCGGGGCTTCATCGGACGACTAGCGTTCAATCTGGGCCTCGCCTCCTGATCCGACGGCGATGGAGACCCCTTGAAGAACAGGGAAGAAGCTCGCGTCCGGCGAGCTTCGATCGTGAAGCTTGGGCTCCTCCGGGCGTCTCCCTCGCATCTGAGATGGTTTGCACGTAGCTGGAGGCCTCCCGCGTCTACTGATGGTCTCGCCATGGCTCCTGGAGGTCCGAAGAGCTCGGACGAGGTCGGTGAAGAACGAGACCTCCAGGAACATCTTCCTGGTTTGAATCGAGCCCAGATGGGCTCTTTTCTTCGTTTGACCTGCATAGGAAGAATCGGGGGAGCGAGGGCTACCTCCTCGACCCCGGGTTTTGAAGCTCTGTCGCAAGATGGAGTGAGGCGGAGGAGCTCCGGCGATAGGCGGAGGTGGAGCTCCGATTCGCGAAGACCAGAGGTCTTCGGTTGAACAAAGATGATGGATAGATGGAGAACGCGATGGGGAACGAGATGAGGGGTGAATGGCGATCGGAAACGATAGAGAACACGGTGGAGAAGTCGCCGGAGCGGAGCTCCGGCGAACTTCAAATTTTGATTTTAAGCTAAGCTACTGATCTAAAGGCTAAACTAAGAATGGAATTTAAATGCTGGAATTAAAATCTACCTAAAATATGATAAAAGGGGCAACTCTTATACCTGGGGCCACCAGGGAGCAGGACGGACGCCGGAGCTCCGCCGCTTCAAAATCTTCCCTCCTCCGGCCGATTCGAGGTGCTGGAACACTCCCCCTGTCACGAGGAACCTCCCAGGATCGAAGTCTAGACTTTTGGGTGGATTAAATTGGCCAAATTTGAGGAGGGGGGCGAAGCTTCTTATTTATAGACATTGGCCTGGAGCCTTATTGACCAGCGTTTATTGATTAATCCAATGAGTATCGAGTTGATCTAAGCTATTGACGGGTATCAGTGATCATCAGAGATCATTTCTTGTGAAGAAAGCAAGCTCGATCGATGGATGAGATGGCCGTAAAAAAGGGACGAAATCCAGGGAAAAGATGGTTCCGAGACGCCAGGTCCCGGATGGGACAGTTGACCAGGCGGTCAACAAGGGCTGGCGCCCCATTGGTCCACATTGGCCGCTAGAAGACGAAATAGGAAACCCTATTCTGAAATGATTTATTTGACTTAGTAAATGATTTTATTATTTTTTCCTTATGAAATAAAAAATGTGTATTATTTCGTGTAGTATTTATTTACGATTTTTATTTAATTTTTTTGAAGTGTTTTATTATAGTTTTATTTTAATAATGTGTATATGTATGTATTTACATGTATTTTGTGTATTTTATTTTTACTTTGTTTATTTTATTTTATTATTTTATTGTCTTATTTTATAAATTTATAATTTATTTTTGTGAGTGTGAGGGTATTTTTATTTAATTTTTATGAGGTTATTTTCATTTTTAAATAAATAGGTATATGTATATGTAGGTATACTTATAAGTCTTTTACCTATATATTATATCTACTTTATTTATTTAATGTATTTTATTTGTTTTTATTTTGAATTTGTATTTTTAATAAGTTATGTATAGTATTTACATTAATATAAAAATATAGATGAATAAATAATAAAATACTTGAGTCCCCTTTTATTTATATACATGCTTAACATAGGTATTTTGCCTATGTATTACATAAGCTTAATTTATTTTACAAATTCTTTTTGGTTTTTCTTTTAATATCAATATGTTCATGTATTATATACATCATTTACAAAATTCTAAAAATATGATTTTGTAAAAATAATGGATAATGAATAAATTGAATATTTTAATCAGGCAGGCTGCACAATGAAGGCCAAAAACCTAATTTTTGCAGATGGACTCCAAAAATTATGAAACCAATTTTATTAAATTGTTCTTGGAAAGCTATATACAACTAAAGGTGAGTTAGGGTGATTTGGAGTTTTTATTTGCAAGATATGGGTCTGTGAAGTTGAGATTTTGGCTTTTTATTCTGTGTATAAAATGTACATTGAGTATTATCTTTACACAAACTCAATTTTATATTTTTATTTACATTATTATATACAACTTTTATGTACAAAGTTTCTTTATTTGATAAATGAATAATTCTATACAAAATAGGTGTCAAAAATGCATAAATAAATGCATGAATAAACGAGGTATTTATTGTACACTGGCCCTTATCTCCCCCTACTTTATTCCTTGTCGACCAATTCCATGCTGGCCTTGGTCTCGGGGTTAGAGTCATAAAATAATTACAATATTTTACTCCTTTTTCTTTTCTTCTCTTTATTCTATAATTTTGGCATTAAAAACCTTATTTAATGTATAATTAATACAATGAATGGTGAATGCTATTATGTACAAATTGATGCTATTTACATGCATTTACTGGGGTTTTTGAGGCCAAAATGATAGAATAAAGGTGATGAAATGGAGATTCATCACCCCCTATACTTGCCTTTGCTAGTCCCTAGCAAATACTTATGCAATAAGTACAAAAAGAATAAAGAAAAGAAAAAGGAGAAAGAAAGAGGGATACGAGTGAATAGGGGTGCTTTCAGTGCAATGCATGTCTTTATAAAATCTGAATTTGGAGCTCCTGTCAGACCTTGGGTGTAGATGTGTGTGGAACCTAGTTGGGAACCAGCTCTAAAATACAACAACCTTCGATAGTCACAGAACTCGATTCAACCCACCTCAATAGCCTAGTCAGAACTGGTCTACATCATACGCAGACCCTTATAACTATGAAGCTGACTTGTACATTGTAAGTGATAGTGGCTCTCCCCAACTGAAATGATAAAGGAACTGACTTCTCCAGAATGACAACCCAATGATTCCCTAATCCAACAGCTCTTTCCTCGAGGAGCAGGGTATTCCCTTCTAAGTTCAAGTGGCAACCAGCTCAAGAGGAGGGGGTGAAGAGAAGAACGGACGGTAGCCAGTGTAGCTACCTATCCTGGGATGCAAGACCAGTGTAGTCAAGTCATCCAGCTGCAGGCTCACATTTTTGACTTTGGAACTCAAGCTTGCTTATTGGCTTTACAACATATGTACATACTTTGCAGGCATTTTATTTTTGTACATGCCTGACCATTTTTTTCGAAATACTATGCACAACAGCATTTACATAAGGAGTTTTTCCTCTTGAGTCAGTAGACTATCCCTCTTTTGATGCTTTATTGCAACCCACAATCTCTTGTCTTTAGACCTCATGGCTATTGGACCAGGTTGGGGTGCACTTCCCTCCCTAGATGAGGACGAATGTTTCCACCCGTGTGCGTCTCAGACTGGCAAATCCAACCCCCTCACCACTCCAACTGAGTTGGGCCAAGTGAAAGGTGCAAGTATCCAAGTTAGGTCACGGTTGGCAAGAGTCATGCGTGTGTCTCGAAAAGTTCTAGTTAGTCAGTTGAGGTGACTTGAACCCAGCCCTGATTTCTCAAAGAATTAAGTCTGTATAGACCTGAGGTACCTTAAACCTAGTTCCCGTAAAGTTCCAGTGCAGTTAGGTGCGGTAAGGTCTAACCAAGCTCCAACTTGAGATTTTATTGGAATGATTTAATCATCAAGCTCACTCAAAAAGAATATGAATGATATGCTCATGCTATGCACAATGAATGATGCAATTTTTCACAAAGATTTTACGAGAATCAAAGAATCTTTTTACACAAAGAATTTTTGCAAATAAAAAGCTTTACACATACAAAGTTGTACATAATTATTTACACGGGCGTACCACCTTATCTACAAAAGGTATGGATTTTTAAAGACTTTACATGTTTTAATGAAGTACTTTATTCAGCTTGTACAGAAAGAATTTATGTATTTGATATACAAGTATTTGTAATGATGCTTTTATTTCTCAGATCTAGTTTGAAAATAATTTTTGCAAACTGTAGTACACGATAATTTTTGCAATCATTTACACACATTTGAAAACTATTTTTGCAAAGATTTTTCACACTATATACATTTTTCACAATAGTTTTGACAAACATTTTTCAAAACATTTGCACATAGATTTTTCAAATCCTTTATTCCACACAAAGAAAAG
Source organism: Ottelia alismoides (assembly GCA_037367405.1). Classification (NCBI taxonomy): domain Eukaryota; kingdom Viridiplantae; phylum Streptophyta; class Magnoliopsida; order Alismatales; family Hydrocharitaceae; genus Ottelia; species Ottelia alismoides. Next base: position 304,644 of record JAZKJV010000312.1, read on the forward strand.
TTTTGCAATCCAAACAATTTTACACAGGTTGAAAACATTTCACAGCAAATTTTTCAAACAGTTCACACTATTTTTCAAATCATATTGTACAAGTATTTTAATCTGATTTATTAATCAGTATATACAAAAGAAGAAAACTGTATTTGATGTATAATATGGTTTTGACTCTTATAAGCTTTATTTGGGATTATGCTTATTTTGTATGAGAGATTTTCGTGCAGACTCCTCAGACTTATTCAAGATTCATTTTCACCAGAGTTTTGAAAACTATAGTCCAAACTAATTTGACAAACAGGTTCACGCATTTGAAAATGATTTTTGCAATAGGTTTTACACAGCATAGATAGGTTTTTCAAAACAATTTGACAGACCATTTTTACAATCTTTTGCACACTGATTTTCACATATTTTGATTTCACTCAAAGAAAATAAATTTGACACACAAAACTGATTTTTCAAAGGTTGAATACTTGTACATACTATTTTTCGAGTAATTTTCAAAAGATTTTTCAAAGAAACTTTTTTGCAGAAAACGCTTTTCCTGACTCAATAATCAGTACTAGTACAAGGAGTCTGAGGAGCTCACAATAATCTTTTATTATTATAGAGTTACTTATTACTTTATATATTGAGTTGATGCTTTATTTTTCAGTATGAGTTATGGCTTATAGTATATACATGGTATATACGACCCCCCTATACTTAGCTTGAGCTATGTCCTCATAGATCGAAGAGAAAAGAGAAGACATAACTCGTACTGAGTATAGACAAGTCGAAAGAATATATGAATGAAAAATGAATGAATGAGAAGTTGACCGTCCCCCCTATACTTAGGATCAAATAATCCTAAGTATAGCAGACTGTACAAAAAGCAGGGAGGGTCAAGGGTGGGAATACACAGATCGTACTCAGATTATCTCCCCCTATACTTAGGGTAAGATACTCCTAAATATAGGGTGCACATCCCCCCTATACTTAGGATAAAGTACGTCCTAAGTATAGAAAACTGTCTACAAGGGCGGCACCTTTTAGATACAAAAAGAAGCTAGAAAAGGAAAAGAAGAAAAGAAGAAAATCAGATAAACAGTTCTTGGAGTACATCATCTGAATCTTCTGATGCTGCAGCAGTTGTGGAAATGTCTTCGTGGTGCACTAGCTGAATGGAGTCTACAACGGCCAAGAATGCATCTGGTTCGAGGTAAGGCTTCAGGAGTTAGCCGTTGACGACGAAGGGTTGTGCGTCAGGGGACAATTCTGATATGGCAATACTTCCATTGTCACGCACTTCACAAACTCGAAATGGCCCTGTCCACTTACTCTTCAATTTGCCTGGGAATATCCGCAACTTTGCATCAAATAACCACACTTTCTGTCCAATATCAAAGGTCTTTCGTCTGATGTGCCGGTCATGCCAGCGTTTCACCTTTTCTTTGTACATCAAGGTGTTATCGTATGCATAGTCTCGGAACTCCAAGAGTCTGTTTAGATCATCCTTTTTTTTTCTGACCACTTTTGCGTGAGTCCAAATTGCAACTGTTGATTGCCCATAAAGACTTGTGAATTAATTCCAAGGGCAGATGGCACTGTTTTCCATATACAAGATGATAGGGCGACATGCCCAAGGGAGACTTGTAGGCGGTTCGGTAAGCCCATAGGACCGAGTCCAAGAGTTGAGACCAGTCCTTTCTGTTTGGCCTAACAAGTTTCTACAGGATAGTCTTGATTTCTCTGTTTGATAACTTCGCCATACCATTGGTTTGAGGGTAGTAAGGAGACGTGACACGATGATCGATGCCGTACTCCTTCGTTAACTTCTTGACCTATTTGTTAATGAAGTGGCTACCCCCGTCTGATATGAGAATTTTCGGTATCCCGAACCGCGAAATGATGTTTTTCTTCAAGAATTGGCATACTGTTCGGCTGTCGGCGGCTCGAGCGGGGATAGCTTCAACCCAACGACTCACGTAATCGACGGCAAGAAGGATGTGCTCAAAACCTTGACTGTTAGGGAAAGGTCCTATGAAGTCAATGCCCCATGCATCGAAAACATCTGCTATCTGAATGATTTTCAGGGGCATTGAATCTTTGACAGTAAGTGTACCTTTCAATCTCTGACAGTCAATACATCTTTTGACAAATTCTGCAGCATCCTTAAATAATGTGGGCCACCAGAACCCACACTGAAGTACTTTGGCTGCCGTACGATCTCCAGAGTGATGTCCACCAGATTCTAGCGAGTGACAATGCTCGAGGACACTAGATTGCTCCGTCTGAGGGATGCACCTGCGCCAAATGCAATCCGCTCCTTCCCTGAATAAAAGAGGATCCTCCCATTGGTAGAAACGGATGGTCGACATGAATTTGTTCTTCTGATTTTTCGTCCAATCCGCTGGTGTTACCCCAGAGGCAAGGTAGTTGACTATACCTGCATACCAAGGAAGAGAATCCACTGCTAAGATGGCTTCGTCAGGAAAGGTTTCTGTGATGGGTGCACTATGCAGAGGAGACTCGTGCTGCTCAATTCTGGAGAGATGGTCCGCTACCACATTTTGAACTCCTGGCTTGTCCTTGATTTCCAAATCGAATTCCTGGAGGAGAAGGACCCAACGAATCAGTCTCGTCTTAGCATCCTTCTTCTGCTGTAGAAACCGGATAGCAGAGTGGTCTGTAAAAATTGTGACTTTTGATCCCAACAAATAGGATCTGAACTTCTCAAGGGCGAAAACCACAGCCAGCAGTTCTTTCTCTGTCACTGTATAATTTCTTTGTGCTTCATCTAATGTTTTGCTGGCACAGTGAATGGCATAGGGTGCTTTCTCTTTCCTTTGCCCAAGAACAGCCCCGACTGCAAAATCTGACGCATCGGTCATTATCTCAAAGGGAAGAGACCAGTCCGGCAGCTGTAAGATTGGAGCCTGAGTAATTAGCTCCTTCAACTGATTGAAAGCAAGGAGAACCTACTGATCTACATTGAACTCTGTTTCCTTGCATAAATGTTCTGTCAGAGGTCGGGCAATGCGGCTGAAATCCTTAATGAATCGCCTGTAGAATCCCACATGCCCCAGGAATGACCTCACATTCTTCACTGACTGAGGTGGCTGAAGATTTGAAATAACATCCACCTTCGCCGGGTCGACTTCCATGCCACGTTTGGAAACAACATGACCCAGCACGATACCTTCTGTGACCATGAAGTGGCTCTTTTCCCATGAAAGCACTAAATTGACTTCTCGACACTTCTGAAGCACTCTGTCCAGGTGCTCAAGACAAGAATCAAAACTATCACCATAGACAGAGAAGTCATCCATGAACACCTCGAGAAAACTGCCTACCATCTCGGCGAAGACTGCTAACATGCATCTTTGGAAGGTTGCAGGTGCATTGCATAATCCAAAGGGCATTCTCTTGAAGGCGTAAGTGCCGAACGGGCAAGTGAAGGTAGTCTTCTCTTGATCTTCCGGGGCGATTGCCACTTGGTTGTACTCGGAGTACCCATCCAAAAAGCAGAAGAACTCCTTGCCTGCAAGTCTTTCCAGTACTTGATCAATGAATGGCAAGGGGAAGTGGTCCTTCTTAGTTGCAACATTAAGACGGCGGTAGTCAACACACACCTGCTAGGATGTCGGTACCCGAGTGGATATTTCCTCTCCTTTGTCATTTGTAACCACGGTAAGCCCTGATTTCTTCGGAACTACATGCAGTGGGCTTACCCATTTTGAGTCGGAGATGGGATAGATGAAGCCTGCGTCACACCATTTTGTTATCTCTTTCATGACGACGTCCCGAAGGTTAGGGTTCAGCCTTCTTTGAAATTCACGGGACGGCTTGGCATCTTCTTCCAGATAGATGTGGTGTGAGCACAAGGCCGGATTTATCCCTCAGAGATCTGATACGCTCCAACCAAATGCCTTGCGGTTCTTTTCTAGAACCTCGAGAAGCCGAGATTCCTGATCCGAGTTCAGCCTGCTGCTGATGATGACCGGATACATTTGTTCTTCACCCGCAAGGAAAGCATACTTCAGGCCTGCAGGAAGTGGCTTGAGTTCTGATTTTGACCTGTCCAACTTGTCGGTCACTTCAGAGACGATGCTGGTGGTGGGATGTACTTCCTTGAAGCTGCTACCATCCTCATCATTCTGTTGAGATCCTGGTGATGTGCCGAACGGTTCTGCGCTAAGCTGATCGTGTTCGGTCTGGAGTGACTGCTCGAAGAGATGCGCCTGCATCTGAGAATCTGTCTCCCAAGAATCGTCGGAGCATAAGCTAACTGCGCTTTCCAAGTCCTCCTCAAGAGTGAGGATTTCTCGGGTCCCTAGATCGTCCAATGATAAGGATGAGTCTCTGATCTCTTCAATAAAGTCACAGTCTTCTTCGGATGCTGCCTGGCTCTCATCAGTTGGGGCATTCGGCTCTCTGTTCATGTTTATAGTGATTTGCTGGGTGTTCGAGCTGAAGGTAATCTTGCCAGACCCGTAATCAACCACGGCACCTGAAGTACGAAGAAATGGTCGGCCAAGGATGATAGGGGTCTGGAGTAGAGGTGCAGGTGAGTCCATATCAAGGACTACAAAATCAGCTGGGAATTGCATCTCCTGCACTTTAACTACTACGTCTTCCAAAAGACCTCGGGGCCGCTTGACGGATCGGTCAGCGAACTGAAGGATCATGCGTGTTTGCTTGAGCAGACCCATCCCGAATTCTTGCATTATGGATGAGGGCAGAAGGTTGATGGAAGATCCACTGTCAAGGAGAGAGCGCTCGAAGACCTGGTCAAAAATCTCACAACTGATCAGAGGTATTCCTGTATCTTGCTTCTTCTGTGGGAGGTTGCTGATGGCTGCAACAGTGGCCATGGATAGCACATGCTTCTCTACATCTCGGCGTCTGTTTTCTTGCGCTGGGCGACGCCTGTTAGTACATGCCTCTTTTAGTCCTTTCTTCACAGCTGGCATGTACTCCACAACCTTCAACAAAGGAATCTCAACAGTCAACTTATCCAAAATTTCCACAACTCCTGGATCAGACAATGCCTTTTTTCGTTTTGTAATTTTTTTGGATTTTTCTATTGCATGAGGAAAAGGAATATGTACATCACTGGCAGAAAAATTAGAGTTCTTATTTACATCAAAATCATCGCCCATAGAATGTTGTACATCCGGACTACAAAAAGGAGTACAAGCTGTATCTTGGCATACTGGTGCTGCAGGGCGATCAAAAAAGGTAGCGTCTGCTCCGTCGGCTAGCGCGGGATCGGCTGCTGCTGGCGGTTCCTCCAATGCTGGCGCGGCTTCGCTTCGGCTGCGAACTTCTTTTTGTTGTTTTTGATTTTGCTGATTTTTTGTATTTTTAGCTGAGGATGCTGCAAATGCACGACGACTGGACTGGCTTCTCCTTCTTCTTCTCCTCACCCGCCCCTGTAGCTGGCACGGCTGATGCGGAAGATGACGATCCACCTGTTTCTTTATTCACCCCAATCTTTGTAGCAGGCGGAGGCAAGGCCCTACCACTCCTGAGAGTAATAGCATTAAAATACACAGTAATATCATTTTCTGACACGGACAAGGCATTACATTCTACCTGCTCTTTCTTCTTGAAGTTATTGGGGTTGGCTTCGACCTGAGCCGGAATGGTGGTTCGAGTGGCGGTCAGGTCGTCAAGCCGCTTGGTCATTTCCGCCAGCCCTTTGACAAGCTGGGCCAGACAATCCATGGTGGGGTTCGCAGGAGGTACTTCAGCGGGTTCAGCGTGTAGACCACACTGCTGTTGTATGGATTGGTGCGGAGGCTGTTGCTGGTGGTGCTGGGGTGGTGCAGGAAGTTGAAGTTGTTGATACGAGGGGGGAGGATACTGCTGATATTGCTGAGAGGGAGCAGCCACATACTGATGAAACGGCTGTGGATGACGGTACTGCGGCTGCTGCTGGTATGGCGGATTCTGCCTCCATTGATTCACATACTGAGGAGGCTGATGGTACTGCTGATGAGGCTGAGAGGACTGCCCAAAACGACCACCCTGAGGTTGGTGGTATTACCGGTTGGCAAGTGGCTGACCTTGGAGTTGTCCCATAGGACGGGTCGGCTGTGCATCATTGGTCCATACCCCATTCACTTCCTGGATCAGGGGTGGTGGTGGGAAAACTGGATCAGGCCCTGGAAGAAACTCTGGTTGGTACACAACCATCTGCTGCTGCGGCTGGCCCTGGTCGGGCGCCTGCACGTAGTACACGTGCTGGACTACCGGTGGCTGCTGGCTCGGCTGATGCTGCGGTTGCTGCTCATCCTTCCTCTCAGCTGGAGCTTCTGATGGTGTCGCCGACTGAACAGAGTTGATGGTATCCACCAACAGTTCAAGGTACTTGCTGATCTGATCAAGCTTGTCCAAGTTCTGGGTCCTCTTCTCGATCACAACGAGTTTCTCCAGATCATGTGATTGCTTTTCGATGATATCAACTTTATAGAGATGGCCCCCGATGATACTGAGGTTGGAGCTCTCATCTCTCTCTGCCTCCTTGGACGTTGCCATGTGTACTTGTTTCTGGAGGATCTGGGGCTGCTTCTGATATGCTTTAGATGAAGAGAGGACGGCCTCTCCTTCGGCCATTTCTTCAAATATCTGCCAGACTACGTCTTCATCCTTGTTAAAATGTGAGCCCCCACATGCTGCGTCAACGAGCCTTTGGCTTTCAATGTTCAGTCCCCCAAAGAAGTGCTGGACCAAGCTGGTCTTCGGAATCTCATGATGGGGACACTTCTCCTGCAGGTCAGTGAATCACTCCCAGGCTTCGTGTACTGACTCATGGGGTCCTTAGGAGAAATTACTGATACGGGCTCGCATCTGGTTGAGCCGACCGAGAGGATAATACTTATACAGGAAGGCTGACTTCAGCTCCTCCCAGGTCGTCACAACCTTCCCCAGATGGTTGACCCAATAGAGGGCCTTATCTTGTAGGCTGAAGGGGAACGCCATCATCTGACAATGTCCAGAGGGACATTGGGGTAGTGAGTAGTGCGACAAATGCGGGAGAATTGCTGCAGGTGAATGTACGGCTCTTCATTAGTGTTTTCATGGAATGCAGGGAGAAGAGTGATGAACTGGGGCTTCAGCTCAAAGTGTGCGTGCACCGGTGGAATGAGGATCCACTCGGTCATCTGACTGTCTCCCGGATTGTATGTCTCTTTAAGTGTAGGCTTGGGTGGTGGCGGGAATTCAGGTTCATCATCATCTGGACCACCACCTCCACCTCCACCACCTCCTCCTCTGCCTCCTCCTCCCTCGTCTCGGTTCATCATATCATTCAACATATCCTGAAAGGCTGTCTGTGTGAGGGCCTGCTCAGTCAGCTGCTGCTGGATGGCCTGGATAGATGCCAGTAATTGTGCATTGACTTGATTCTGGTCTGACACCTGTCCCTCTAGTTGGGGTGGCTGCTGACCCTTGCCCTTTCCTCCGGGAGCCATGTCAGGGTCTGAGTCGGACGAAATGAACTCCGGAGTAGTCTCCAAGGCTCGCACTGTCTTTTATCTGCAGAATTAGAGAGTCCTGATCAGACCACTTGCAATATAGTTCAGCTGTCGTGATGAAGCTGGAATTCAGGTCAACCCCAGCATGTTATGAATGGAAAAGGATGTAGACTGTAATCGACTTCCATTCACAACGGCGAAAGCGGGACAAAAGTGATCCCAGTTTATTGGGTGGCCAAGAGAAAGGTAGAAAACGAGGAGTCTGGAGATCGATCCGCAAAGTCCGGATCGGGTTCTCGGGAATCGCCTCGAACTTATTGGCGGAGTTGAGTCTATGGAATCGATGTGGGGGTCGGCATGGTCCCGAAGAAAACCATCCATGGATCAACTTCGCGAAGCACAAGAGAAGGTTGGATGTTAGAAGAAAGATACGATGGTCAATGAGGAAGAAAAGGAGTGTAAAACAGTAGTGAGGCTCGGTTGAGCGGGGTGATCAAAGGGAGAAACAAAATGTGCACAAAGGCGCGGGACTTGATCTTTGAACCTTAATCTAGTTCTATACAAACACAATACAAAATCAGGTTCACCAACTCACGCCATGTGAAGCCGTGAAGGCTCGGCTATTTATTATCTTTTCATTTTTAGAGCTGTGATTTCAGGCATATCTCATAACAAGTCCTTAGTACGCTACCCTATAGGAGAGAGAGTACTGCCAGAAGAGTATCCCGTACTTGTCCTCCTCCTGTGTAACCTGTAGTCTGTACTTTTTGGAGTCCTTGTAACCCTTCCTAGATCCCTACTCAGCCAAAGAAATAGAGAGAGGAAGACGATAGGCGAAACCAATACTTCGGTTCCCGCTCGCAACGGAATCACCCGTGAGCGTGCAAGAACCTACTCGGACGCAGGACAATGAGACAGACACCCCCGTGATGGCGTGGCCTATGCTCAATACTTCAGACAGGGTCGATGCTCTACACAACAGAGAGTCATCATTGGTGACCAAGCCCTACTCGCCTACGTACGATAGAAGCGCCATTACTTCGGAAATCCAGGTGATACACAAGGCAGTTGTAGACTGGGTTTTTGGCTTTAATCCTTAGGGAAGCGCACTCTCTCAAGGGAGTAGGGTTTTGGTCCCCCTCCAAGGTACCTGAAAATAATGAGGGCTTTATGAACCCGGTACAATGATAGTCCATTACAGATTTTAATTAAGGTCAAAGTTTATTTATCAGTCCCCTTGTTTTAATTTTTGGGTTTTCACTTTTTTTTAAGTCTGTTTTCATACCAGCGCCTAACGTTTTTGTAGGTTCTCATTTAAGTCCTAGGTGCTCAAAATCAGAGGGAGATAGCGGAAAAGCCGTGCAAGTGGTTCCATGATGGAAATCTCACCATTGAACCGAATGATGCATGCTGAGTTAGAAGACTTACAGTGCATCCCAGCTCTCTCCATGCGGTATGCAAAACAGAATTTTTAAACCTATCTACATGTCGGTATGCAAGGCACAAAATCACCCTAAACATTAGCTGCTATTATCGGGAAGAACCATAAGTCGCTCATTCATCTCTAGCCTGAAAGGTCTGGTCTTGGCTCACCCCTCCTCTGCTCAACACACTTGAGTTTAGGAGATAGCGCTTTGCGGGGCTCGCTGTGGCACAAGGGCTAAGAGACAAATGAACGGCTTGTTTAAGTTTGACTAGATCCATACGAAGTAGACTATAGGAACATGCATTCTTATTAATGTTTGGACCTAGCTACCGAATCAAGCAACCTATATCTAGGGGCTCCAAGTACACAAAACAAAGTAAAATAAAGGCGGAAAGCTCAAAACTTCGTAAAACAAAGAAAAGAAAGCGATGGAAAACTCGAAAAGCCGCGATGAGGCCCCCAGGTGAACAATCACCCGGGCACTGGACCTCATTGTGAAGAGCAGAGTCCTGTTAATTACATGCCAAAATTGTCTCTCTCTCTCTCTCACCATAAATTACAAAAAATGATCCTAAGTGTTCTAGACCTATCTAATCCCCATCTCTTTGCTTCCTTGATGCTCTCTCCAGTTGGTCATGAGGTGAAGACCAACCTCCTCCAAGCTCGGCTGCCTTGGCTCCCTAAGAAACCATCCTCACGTGGCGGGCCCTCGCATCAAAGTCACAAAAAGATTGCATTAGTATAGCTCAATCAATCAAATAAAGCAGATATGACCTAATCACAATGAATAAATCAATAAAGCATGGTGATTAATTACATTAGAAATAGCTGCTCACAAAATCAATGATGAATCAATTTTTACACAAGAATGACAAAATAAAATAGGCTGTGCTCATTGCTCCCCGGCAACGGCGCCATCTGATAACTGGCTATTCCGCGAGGGTCACAATAAATGATATATATAGTGTCGCTGAAGCGACCGCTCGCAGAACACCCATGTTAATCAGCAATTAACCCACAATAAAAGAATAAAACAATTGAGTCCCAAAAGTGTGAATTAACATTTATTACTCTACCACAAAACGTACAGTGACTAAGTATGCAGAGGTCGAACCACAGAGAGCAATACACAAATGCAGTAACCTATGATGTGCATGTATCACAGAGTCATCCTTGTGTGCAGCCTATTTTTGTGGGTTTTTGTTTTTATATTTTTATTTTTATTTTATTATTTTATTATATATATATTTTTATTTTTATTTTAATAATATAGTTATGTAATATATATAATTTATAGAATATGAATATATAGATACATACCCATAGAGGGTATGTATAAAGCATATAATACATACATAAGTATATATTTATCTATATATATATACTTATATATATATATTTTAATTCTCAGATTGTTATACATTAATAAATATATATATATATATATCTATAATATTTTTTTAATAAGGGAATATATATATATAATGTAGAGAGGGGGTCGATACAATATTTATAAAAATATATAAAAATAGTCAAAAATTCAGAAATAAAGTTTTTTTTGGCATTTTCATGATTTTCTACTATTTTTGTGATTTTTGGGCATTTTTAACATATTTTTGGTATTTTTAAATACTGAAATAAAGCAAAACAGTGGAGTAGCTACTAGCTGGGGGTAAAATGGTAATTAAAAATATCACACAGCCATAAAAATTTTCCAAACCATTTTTAACATAAAGAGGATAAAATGTAGAACCTACAGGAGTTGAGTTTACATTTTTTAGGGTTTTCTAGAATTTTTTATATTTTTTAGAAGTTTTTGAGTATTTTTGAATTTTTAAGGTTTTTCTTTTGAGATTTTTAATGATTTTTGGACTGACACTTAATCATGGTAAATAGTTCATAGGTAATTTTTTTGGAATTTTTCGAGATGGTTTAATATTTTTTTGGTATTTTATAAGCTAGACAGTAAATAAAATGCATGTTTTTGATTTTTAATAAATGCAAAAATGCAACAAAATTAAAAACTAAAACTAAGGCGTGCAAGAGCAAGCTAACAGGAGCTTATATCCATTTTTACAAAATTTTTCAAGTTAATATGAGGCCTAAAATAAATGGACAAAGCATACAAAAATAAAACAGCCTAGCAGGGGTATTTTTGCAAATAAAATATTTCTCAGGGGCATCCATGCAAAAATTACTACAGAAATAAACGTTTATTTTTATTTTTGTGTCTATTTTACAATTAACAAAACCTGCCAGGGTTTAAGTGCAAAAATCACACGCCTCACGTGGGACTGCACGTGAGGCGCGGAGGGACCAAACTGCAAATATAAAAACCACAGGGGGCCTACTATAAATATTACAATTTATTTACAATGTGAAGTTTTATTTTTGGCATTAAAATTTAAATACAAAAAGGCAGGGGATATGTCTGAAATTTACCCCCAAAGGCGCACGATCCAACGGTGTCGATCACTTCACTTAGCCACGCGTCGCGCATCTGACGGTTGATACCGGTTCGCCGATGAAGGGTTGAGATTAGATGCGCCTCGCGGATCTGACGGTCGGTGCGGGGCTTCATCGGACGACTGGCGTTCAATCTGGGCCTCGCCTCCTGATCCGACGACGATGAAGACCCCTGGAAGAACAGGGAAGAAGCTCGCGCCCGGCGAGCTTCGATCGTGAAGCTTGGGCTCCTCCGGGCGTCTCCCTCGCATCTGAGATGGTCTGCACGTAGCTGGAGGCCTCCCGCGTCCACTGATGGTCTCGCCATGGCTCCTGGAGGTCCGAAGAGCTCGGACGAGGTCGGTGAAGAACGAGACCTCCAGGAACCTCTTCCTGGTTTGAATCGAGCCCAGATGGGCTCTTTTCTTCGTTTGACATGCATAGGAAGAACCGGGGGAGCGAGGGCTACCTCCTCGACCCCGGGTTTTGAAGCTTTGTCGCAAGATGGAGTGAGGCGGAGGAGCTCCGGCGATAGGCGGAGGTGGAGCTCCGATTCGCGAAGACCAGAGGTCCTCGGTTGAACAAAGATGATGGATAGATGGAGAACGCGATGGGGAACGAGATGAGGGGTGAATGGCGGTCGGAAACGATAGAGAACACGGTGGAGAAGTCGCTGGAGCGGAGCTCCGACGAACTTCGAATTTTTGATTTTAAGCTAAGCTACTGATCTAAAGGCTAAACTAAGAACGGAATTTAAATACTGGAATTTAAATCTACCTAAAATACGATAAAAGGGGCAACTCTTATACCTGGGGGCCACCAGGGAGCAGGACGGATGCCGGAGCTCCGTCGCGTCAAAATCTTCCCTCCTCCGGCCGATTCGAGGTGCTGGAACACTCCCCCTGTCATGAGGAACCTCCCAGGATCGAAGTCTAGGCTTTTGGGTGGATTAAATTGGCCAAATTTGAGGAGGGGGGGGGGCGAAGCTTCTTATTTATAGACATTAGCCTGGAGCCTTATTGACCGGCGTTTATTGATTAATCCAATGAGTATCGAGTTGATCTAAGTTATCGGCGGGTATCAGTGATCATCAGAGATCATTTCTTGTGAAGAAAGCGAGCTCGATCGATGGATGAGATGTCCGTAAAAAGGGACGAAATCCAGGGAAAAGATGGTTCAGAGACGCCAGGTCCCGGATGGGACAGTTGACCAGGCGGTTAACAAGGGCTGGCGCCCCATTGGTCCACATCGACCGCTAGAAGACAAAATAGGAAACCCTATTCTAAAATGATTTATTTGACTTAGTAAATGATTTTATTATTTTTTCCTTATAAAAAAATGTGTATTATTTCGTGTAGTATTTATTTACGATTTTTATTTAATTTTTTTGAAGTGTTTTATTATAGTTTTATTTTAATAATATGTATATGTATGTATTTACATGTATTTTATGTATTTTATTTTTTACTTTATTTATTTTATTTTATTATTTTATTGTCTTATTTTATAAATTTATAATTTATTTTTGTGAGTGTGAGGGTATTTTTATTTAATTTTTATGAGGTTATTTTCATTTTTAAATAAATAGGTATATGTATATGTAGGTATACTTATAGGTCTTTTACCTATATATTATATCTACTTTATTTATTTAATGTATTTTATTTGTTTTTATTTTGAATTTGTTTTTTTAATAAGTTATGTATAGTATTTACATTAGTACAAAAAATATAGATGAATAAAGAATAAAATACTTGAGTCCCCTTTTATTTATGTACATGCTTAACATAGGTATTTTGCCTATGTATTACATAAGCTTAATTTATTTTACAAATTCTTTTTGGTTTTTCTTTTAATATCAATATGTTCATGTATTATATACATTATTTACAAAATTCTAAAAATATGATTTTGTAAAAATAATGGACAATGAATAAATTGAATATTTTAATCAGGCAGGCTGCACAATGAAGGACAAAAACCAAATTTTTGCAGATGGACTCCAAAAATTATGAAACCAATTTTATTAAATAGCTCTTGGAAAGCTATATACAATTAAAGGTGAGTTTGGGTGATTTGGAGTTTTTATTTGCAAGATATGGGTCTGTGAAGTTGAGATTTTGGCTTTTTATCCTGTGTATAAAATGTACACTGAGTATTATCTTTACACAAACTCAATTTTGTATTTTTATTTACATTATTATCTACAACTTTTATGTACAAAGTTTCTTTATTTGATAAATGAATAATTCTATACAAAATAGGTGTCAAAAATGCATAAATAAATGCATGAATAAATGAGGTATTTATTGTACACTGGCCCTTATCTCCCCCTACTTTATTCCTTGTCGACCAATTCCATGCTGGCCTTGGTCTCGGGGTTAGGGTCATAAAATATTTACAATATTTTACTCCTTTTTCTTTTCTTCTCTTTATTCTATAATTTTGGCATTAAAAACCTTATTTAATGTATAATTAATACAATGAATGATGAATGCTATTATGTACAAATTGATGCTATTTACATGCATTTGCTGGGGTTTTTGAGGCCAAAATGATAGAATAAAGGTGATGAAATGGAGATTCATCACTTGGGTCTCTCCCAACATCAAATTTCCATCTTTATACTTAGGCTAATCTCAGCCTAAGTATAGGGGGGACCCGAGTCCCTGTGATTTTCTCCACTCTTCTTTCCTTACCTTTATACTTAAGTTATCTCTAACCTAAGTATAGGGGGATCCCCTCTTAGTTCCCGTATATTTCTCTAAATTTAAATGGACATATGGACTTGTATCATCTAGTTCTATGAGGACATAACAAAGTTTAAGTATAGGGGGGTATACTGTATATACAATATACTTACTTTAGCTATAAGCTGAAAAATTTGAAAAATTTAAATCTTTTTGGCTAAAGTAAAATTCTTTGAACTAAATGGACTCAGTGGTTTTCAAGGCTTTCTATATTATGTTACACTATTTTTATAAAAATATTTTCGAAAATGATTTGAAAAATGATTTTTTCTTGTTTTGAAAAGTCTTTTTGAAAATGTTTTGAAAATTTTTATTTGTGTGACATGGTTTTGAAAGTTTCTTTCTCTTTTCAAGGAAAATTGAGGCTAACCTGTGTTCTAACCTCTAAATAAAAATCCATAAAAATGAGAAAATCCAAAAATCCTTTAAGAGTCATTAGTGACTACTAAGCCCAAATAAGTAGCAGCGTTCAGTGAGGGTTCGCCCTTAGCAGAGTGGGTGGTTTAGAGGACATCTCATAAGGCCCCGTCCTCAAGTAACGGGCTCTGGCCTGTACTTACACTCATACTGGCTGAATGCATATGCATCTACTTAATTGAGTTTAGGCAGTCCTAATATCTCTGGAAGCTTAAAAAAAGTGTGTGTTTTGTTTTTGAATGAAGGAGTTGGATTAATCCTCTACAATCACACTTTCACTCAGGTTCTGAAATGTTCAAGAAAACTTGATTTTATGAGGACTTGAGATTTTAGGTTAACCAGCCTTAGCCATCAGGGTCTTTGACTTGATCATCTACATTCCCCTAGATTTCTAGATTCGCATGCTATATTTCATGCTTAGTCTCAGACCATAAGAATATGATCAGCACATCACATGCACGACTGCGGTTTCAATGAGATGAGTTGATTCTTTACTTGAGGGACTGGGATGAGGGATTCAAGTCTGGACTTGATCTAATGATGCTCGAGGATGGGATAAAATCTTTGAAAGCTTCATGAAACCTGAGTGTCAACAATTTTAGCCAGTATGAGAACTTGGTTCTTATACTAATCTCTTGACATTGACCTAAGTGCCCGGGTGTGAAATAAATAAAAAATGTTGATTAGTGTGCACCAACTCTTGGTAAAAGCAGTGGAGCTAGCCAAAATACTATAAATAAATGAAATGTCAAAGAAAATCTCTCATTCTACAAAGTTACATATCAAAGAGCTTCCAACAAAGGCGAGCGCTCCCAAACTTTTCAAAGTGTCCACTTGGACCACCGCTATTAGGACCAGGAGTCGGGCTTGCACCAAAAAAGGGCTCTGCATCATAAATGCTACAAGTCTGGGTGTAGAAGGTACGATATGTACTAAAAAAGACACACCCCGGTGTATTCCCAGGAAAACAAGTGTAGACGGCTCCAACTTCTCTAGACGGACGCACTGATCAACACCAAAAAAATGTTTTGCGTAATAAGGCACTAAGAGAGGATCCTTGTTCCAATGAATCGACTCATGAACATAGTCTCATGGAACCTAAAGGATTAAGTCAAGTTGACCCAAAGCATCTCAATTCTAGTCCTTAATGGGTTCCTCTAAAATTAAGTAGTTAAGGTCTAGACCAAGATCCAATCTTCAGACTTTATTTTAGACTTGTTCAATTGTCTTGATCATTCCGAAAATAGGAAATGTTATGTACACTACAAGAAAATCTTTTTGTGAAGCTATTTTCTGATTTTGAAAATCATATGATTTTAAAAAGTTTTACAATTTTTTATATACTTTTGAAAATATTTTACAAATTTTTATGGGGTTTGAAAATTTTACAATTTTAATTAAGTGTTAGTGAATGAAGTATTTGCAGATATTTACACGAGAATACATGCATATTTACAAGAATTGTGTGAATGATTTACAAAGGTAATTTATAAAGGTTGAGTTAGTAGCAATTTACACTTTTTTCTCTTTTTTCATAAATATATGTTTATATAAAAGGCTTGTAAAGAATTTTATTTGCTATAATTATGTACAAGGTTCTGAATATAGTCTCAAAACATTTTAACAAATATTTTGAAAACTTTATTTTGCAAATAAATTTTACAAACAAAATTTTAAAATATATTTGCAAAGATTTTTCGAATATTAAATATAGATTTTTCAGAACATTTTTACAACTATTTTCCAAATCATTTGCAAATCAAATTTTAAAAATTTTATTCTAACAAATGAACCAAATTTTTAAAAAAGTTTACATTGAAAACATTTCGCAAAAGTTTTCCACACGATTTTCACAAGATTTTTCAAGATAGTTTCCAACTATTTTTCAAATCATTTTGCAAAATATTTTTAAACTAGTTTATTAAAGAATTTTGAAAATTTTGTTACATATTTATAATTTATTCTTTATAGAATTGTATACCCTTTCCCATATAGTATTTTAGCCATATTATTCAAATATACGAAAGTAAGAGTTATGGCTGAAGTATATAAAATGTATATACGATGCCCTATAGTTAGCTTGAGCTATGTACTCATAGGTCAGAGAGAAAAAGGAAGACATAAGTCATGCTAAGTATAGTAAATCCTATATTTTACAATGACTAAATACATAAAAAGTCGACTATCCCCTCTATACTTAGAATCAAATAATCTTAAGTATTGCAGATTGTATGCAAAATAGGGATGATCGAGGATTCAAAATTTATGAAATTATTGGGCTTGGTTTGTCCCCCATATACTTAGGGTAAAATATCCTTAAGTATAGATAGAGTGTCAAAAATCGAGAGACAAGCAGGAGAAAAAATAATGAATAACCCGAATGCACGCTTCCCCCTATACTTAGGATGAAGCATATCCTAAGTATAACACCAATGAATGGGATGAGTGCTATACATAAGAATGAATAAATTGAAACGGAAAGAAGAAAAGAATAAAATAGGAAAATCAATCAAAGATATTTTTGGGAGCATTGTCTGACTCCATTGAGGCTGTTGAAGATTGAAAATCTTCATAAAAAATTACTTGAACAGAGTCGACAACGACCATGAATGTTTCGTGCTCTAAATACAGCTTCAGTAACTGGCCGTTGACGATGAAAGGCTTTGCGTCAGCTGACAATTCTGATATCAAAACACTTTCATTGTCACACACAGTTTTAACTCTGTAGGGACATGTCCATTTGCTCTTCAATTTCCTTAGGAAAATCTTAACTTCACGTCGAACATCCACACTTTCTGTCTAGGTTAGAAGTGCTAGTTGTGCCATCGTTTGACCTTCTCCTTGTACATTTATCTATTGTCATAAGCGTAATCTCAGAATTCCAAGAGCTTGTTCAGATCCAGTTTCCTTTGCTGACCACCTTTTCGTGAGTTGAGGTTACCGATGTTAACTACCCAAAGTGGTTTGTGAATTACCCCAATGGGAAGATGGTAAGGCTTTTTGTAGACAAGATGGTAGGGTAACATGCCCAAGGGAGACTTGTAGGTGGTTTTGTATGCCCAAAGAACCGAGTCTAGGAGTTGTGACCAGTTCTTTCTATCCGGCCACACAAGTTTAGTAGGATCGTCTTGATTTATTAGTTTGATAATTTAACTAGGCCATTTGATTGAGGGTTATAAGGAGATGCGACTCGGTGATTAATGACGTACTCCTTCATTAACCTCTTGATAAATAATTTAACTAGGCCATTTGATTGAGGGTTACAACTAGGCCATTTGATTGAGGGTATATGTTAAATACAAATATATACCTATGAATATACATGTAAATATCAACATCTAATAAATAGTCTTGTAAGAAAATAAAAATCATAATAAAATATTACATAAAATAATAAATATTTTTTATGTTTTGACCTAAAATTAATAAATTTATTTATTATTTATAACCATTTAATTAAAGGACTTCTGTCGTTCCTTTTTCTGGTTGGTCCATGTGGACCAAGCAGAAGCCCCTGATTGTTGACGCCTTCCTTCACCTCCAAATTCTTTCAGAAGTCACAAGGGCTACCTCTTCTCCCCTTTTCCACTCCTCCTCCACTCTAATTTAGAGCTCGAGCTCCTCCCACTCTAATCTTCCCACATCCCTAACCCTCTCCACACCTCTAGCCTCCACCTAACCTCTTCACCTATTACACAATCCATTGCCCCCTTTTGCCCCATCCTCTGTGCATAAATAAACCCAGCTAACTCCTTTGTGATTTTGATCCCTGCTTTGCCCTGTAACCCTAATAGGATGGGCCAGGTTGAGTTGCCCGGTGGCTGAGAGCGATTCCCTGCCCTTGTCGGCGTAGATAAAGGTGTAGATCAGCGTGATCCAAGTCTGTCAAGCTCCGCTCCAGCAAGCCTTCCTTCTCCTTGGCTCCGACCAGGTATGAGCCGATTTCTTTGCATTTCTTAGTGTAATTTCATTTCCTTAGCTTAGCTTAATATGTAATTTCATTTGTAATTTAGTATGTTTGTTTAATTTCTTAGATTTAGCTCTGTTGGAGCTTTCAGCTCCAGCCCAAATTCCACTGTGATTGTCCCTGTTTCAACCCATTTTCGTCATCATATCGATCCTCTACGCCTTCTCCATCATTCATACCCATTTCCCCCCTTTGACCCACAAATATCGAGGGTCCTCGAATCTCATTTGCCATACTCATTCTAAGCTTCTTTGCCCACCCATTTCACCTTACAGGAAGCTTCAAGGTTGGGTTGAGGAGAACCCCTCGAACCCCATGATCTTTTTGGTGCAGGAACCCAGTTCAAAGAACCCACTGGAGATGAAACCATGTCTAAGTTAGAAATCAGGGAACTCAGAGCTCCATGCCCCTTGCGATGTGGCCCGAACCCCACTGAACCCACGTGCATGTGAGGGAAGTCTCAAGGAATGTTTTACACTTGACACAGAAGGGATTGGATGCTAGAGGTGAATGGAGTAAGCGATCAAAGACAACCTTGCCGGTTATTCTTGGTGTTCTTCCACCTTCATCGAGCATCATTGGATCGATGACACAACCCATATCGAATTTGGCCCATCTAATATCGGGCAAAATGGCGTCCTCCCCAACCGCGTGATCGGCCACGTGGTGCGTCTTACGTCGTCAAATGAAGCGTCGTGAGTAAATATTTAAGTAGCCCCCATACTTTTTGTATTTTAAATTTGGTCTTGTAAATATATAAGTTCATTTGAACACTTTTTGTATAAATTGAAGTGGACCCGTCATACTTCCTGAAAAGTACAAGTAGGTCCTCACGCCTAGCGTATTGTGCCACATGAGGCATTGTGATCTTTGCAATTTAGCCCTCACAGATTTTATTTAATTACTTTTAATATTTAAATATATAATTAAATGTTAACCTTTGGGGTAAATTGAATTGAGACCCTTGTACTTATATTTTGTTGTAAAATACCCCTCCAAGTTGTTTATTTTATTTCTTATCTTTTTATTTTGTTTAATTAGCTCATGCATGCTATAAATTCTGAGAAAATTACTATAGGTGCCTAATATATTGTTGGTTCACATTTTATTTTTATTTTGGCACATACTTGCATTTTCCCATTTATTAAAAATAGTGTAGGAGCGAAATATTCCTTGTTTGCTTATACAAATATAAAAAATACAAAAACTTCTTTAAAAAACCAAAAAATATATATAGTATATATTACTATATAATATAACTCTAGACCAAAAATCACAAAAAATATAAAAGAAAACATTAAAATTTACAAAATCCTAAAAAAAAGTAAAAATTCTACAAGTTCCAAAAAAATAATTTTCTATTGCATATTTTCTTCATATATCCTTTTGTATATTAAACATAGTTTTGGGCATTTTTGAACTTCTTATCTATTTCTAAATCCAAAAACAACTTGGCTTATATATTATATTCACTATTTGGATATATTTAATATTTTAAAAATACATAAAAATGAGCAAACATTCTATAAAAATCACAAAAATAGAGAAAAATATTAAAAATAAAAAACTTTTTATTTTGTAATTTTAATTATATTTAGCTATATTTAAATTATAGGACATATATATACTATATTACTTTTATGTACTTATTATTATTAATTATAAATACCTAATATATATTTAAAACCTTTAAAAATTAAAAATTACTATTATTGTATATATTTCACTATATTTTTATATTTTTATATATTATATATCCTTATATATTATTTATATTATCTATATTATTATTACTATATATAGATATATATTATACTTTAAAGAAAAGGGACTAAAACTACAAAATTAAAAAGATAATAAAAATAAAAGTTTTAAAATATAAAAACTATAAAATATTTAAAAACGCATAAAAAATAAACATAATTAAAAATTCACAAAAGATCAAAAAGCTAAAAAGTGCAAAAATAATTATTATTGATTTTTATTAATTAAAAATAATTATTATTATACCTATCCCAACTTGCTCTCAGTGGTTCGACCCCTACTATTTTGTCACTACACATCTTATGTAGGGTATAATAAGTTTCACCATGCATTATTCATCATTTATTTATATATATCATGGGTTGATTGTTGATCTATGTGAGTGAGTTGAGTACCGAGTATCGTGAGAGTGACCGATACAATGATTGTCGGATCCGACTTATCGGACACCGCATGCCCTCCAAGATCGGATGCTAGGTTCCTCATCTCCCTCAGATCTATCACATGCCTCCCTATTGTTCATCTTTAGTGGCGTTGACGTGGAGCGTGCCTAGCTGCCCGATCATGGCTTAAGTGGGGGTAATTGCATCTTAAACCCCTGTCGATTTTGTAATTACATTTCAGTCTTGTAAATATTTATGTGCGCTTAAATTTTTATGTAAAAATTACAAAAGACCCCTGTACTAATTGTATATTACACACGGGTCCCTTACCAAGTCACCTCATGTGCCTACGCGCATGAGGGACTTGGCTATTTTGCACATTAACCCTTGTGGGTTTAAGTATCTATTTTTAGTGCTTAACATTATAATATAAGTGTTATATTTTGGGTATTTTGCATGGAACACCTCAAGCTTTATTTTTATTGTAAAACTATCAATGCCAACATTCTAATTTAATTCTTGTTCTTTTATTTTTATTAAATAGCTCATGTATGCTATAAATTTCGGGATAATATGGTAAATGCACGATCTTATGCATATGTACACCCATATTTTTCTTTGGAATTTTATTGTATTTTTTCATTTATTAAAAATTATTTAGGATGTAAATATTCCATGTTTGCTTATTAAAATATAAAACAATTATGAAACTATCTTTAAACATTCCAAAAAATTAGAGTGTATGTACTACTATATATTATATCTCCACACTAAAAATCACAAATAAATATAAAAATACAAGCAAAAAATATCAAATCCCTAAAAGACTAAAAAATCAATCAAAATAAATAAAATACCAAAAATAGTTGTATATCCTATAATTTTATTTATAGTATAAATTATATATTAAAAAGTAGTTTTTAACTTTTTTATCTATTTTTAATACCTAAAACAATTTGGCTCATTTATGTCACTCATAATTTTATATATTTTCTTAAATTAAAAAATGTATACAAATTATCTAAAAGTACAAAAATTCAAAAAAATAGAGAAAATTATAAAAAAGACAAAAAAATTTTATTTTCTGAATTTTAAGCATATTTATATATATTTAAAATTATAGAACCCTACATATACTATATATATCTTATAATAGTTATGTGTATTATTATTTATAAATAGATAATATATATTTAAAACCCTTAAAAAAGTAAAAATGATTGTTGCTTATATATCTTTACATATATTTATTATATATCTTATTATTATATATAATATCTATTATTAGTATTATTACTATATATACAAATTATGTCTTAAAAATAAAAAGAAATTAAAAATTTGCAAAACTAAAAAGAAATGAAAATATAAAATATAAAGACATATAAAAGAATTAAAAATCCATAAGAATGAAATATAATTAAAAATATGTAAAAAAATAAAAAATCAGAAAAACTACAAAATAATTAGTATTGATTTTTATAAATTAATAATAATTATACCTATCCATTTTGCTCTCAGTGGTTCGACCCCTACTACCTTGTCACTATACGCATTTTGTAGGGTATAATAAATTTGACCTAGCATTTATTCATTATTGTATCTATATCATGGGTTGATTGTTGTCTGAGTTTGATTGGTGAAGTGTCGAGAGTCGAGAGGGCTGCTACATCGATTGTTGAATCCAATTTTTTGGACGCCACAAGCTCCTACAAGACAGGACGCTAGACACCCCTCAATGATTGACTAAACATGAGCATCATGCGAGAGAACTATTGAAGTAGTTGTCGCTTTAGTGGAAGGTGAGGGGCATGTATTGACTATCGATCCTCCATCGTACTGCAGAGGCAACAAGACTTCATCTTCATCAGAGAATGGAGCCATGTCCATAATATCTAGAAACAAAAAGGAGTCAACGACTTGCACCTTTGAGTCATTTGGAGAGACTCCTCCTATTCTTCTTCTCTGAGCGTCCCAACCATCAACAATACATCACCGTGGATCCGACACCTTCGTTGAGGAGAATCAAAGGAACTCATACTGTATAAGTTACTAGCCATTGATGTGATCCATCATGGGGATCCATATGCACCATCAGATCAAGCTCAAAGGATGCGAGCTCTCAATTAGTGGATAAGACCAGACATGCACACGCTCTTCACATGGATTAAATCAATTATAGGTAAAATCCCCTAAGTTTGGGTAACTACCAATAAATTATTTTATTTTATATATTCCTATTTACACAAAAACCCTTTGTTCAAGCATAATTTTAAGTCTTTATTTTGCATAATATTTTTATTCTAAAATTTCACATTATAGTCCAATTAGATTTTTATCTTTCGAATATTTAATGGTATTTTTTGAGCGTGCTTTGTTTTATTAAAAATATTGTGTTGAAAAATGAGCATACTTTACCTGTCCGTGCTTGATAAATTCATAGTATATTGACCTTTGCTCTAAAATTCATCAAAAATTACATTGTGTAGAGTTAATCATGAACTTTAACATTTGCAAAATAATTGCATTTGCACGGATATTGTTCTCTGAATGAATGGTTTTGTGATTGAGGTAATTAATTTTTAATTAAATCATCATTTAGTATTTTTATAAAATTAAAATTGTTTTGGATTGCATTCACTTAGATATATCTCGGATAACTAAATTTGGAAATAATAAATTTGTTATTTATCGAAATTCAATGCGTCTTAATCATCTTTCCATTAATTAAAAATCCATAAAATTCTTTTTGCATTAAAAAATTTGAAAAAATTAGAGTAATTTAATTTTGCATTTTACCATCCTTACCAAGTTTATATTTTTTTTGACTTACTTTCATTGAAATTTGCAAAATTAACCATGAACATGGCATTTTTTCATTTCTGCGTCATAATTTCATAACAAAATAAAAAAACTTCTTGAAGATTGTGTGCACTTTATTATTTGAAATTGATCTTAAGTTGATAGGTGTCAACCTTGGTGCTTATCTAAGTAAAATAAATAATTACCACATTGTTTTAATTGATTATTTTGTGTGATTTGATATATCGTTGAATTTCTATGCTACATTAAAAATGGTAAATTAATTTATGATTTCAGTGGTCCATCAACGAGCACAATGATGAGGCATGGTGCTTCTCTCAAACTTGAGGGATCTTCTCCATTAAGTAGTCCACGCCAAAAGAGATCTATAATGGTTTCTACCTTCTAATGTTATCTAACAAAATCAATTCATTCTACTTGTACATGAAACACGTGGAGAAGGCATATCCTCTTGTAATTTGCCGAGCCAATGTAGAGGAGAGGAGAGGCATTTAGGGTGGATGACCAAGGTGTTTTTAGTGATTCATGGGGGACGATCAAGGGAATAAAATAAGAGAATCTTTCTCTTATTTTCTCCACTTTCTTCTTAGGACTAGAGAGCACTTACAACAACAACAACAACAACAACAACAAAGCCTTTTCCCACAATTAAGTAGGGTCGGCTACATGGATTCTTCGCCTCCATTCAGATCTGTCTTGGGTCAATCTCGGACTTATATCCAAAAAACTAAGATCCCTTCGTATAGTCTCTTTCTAACACTTCTTGGGCCGTCCTCGCCCTCTCTTGGCCGGCTCAACATCCCAACACTCGCATCTCCTAACCGGTGCATCAGTTGACCTTCTTTGCAAATGACCAAACCATCTTAAACGGTTTTCTCGCATCTTATCCTCGATCGGAGCTACACCAACTTTCTTTCGGATTGCATCATTCTGAATCCGATCTTTACGTGTATGTCCACACATCCATCTTAGCATTTTCATTTCTGCTACAGCCATTCTCTGCACATGTCTATGGTTCACAGGCCAACATTCAGAACCATAAAGCATAACAGGTCTCACGGCTGCTTTGTAAAACTTTCCTTTAATTTTTAAAGGAATTTTCTTATCACAGAGAACAGCGGAGGCTCCTCTCCACTTTAGCCAGCCTGCATTTATTCTATTAGTAACATCTCCATCAATTTCCCCATCATGTTGCAAAATAGATGCCAGATATCTAAAAGAATCTCTCTTCTGAATGTTATCGTCACCAATCTTCACCTCGATTCCTTCACCATTGCTTCCATCAAAGGTGCATTCCATATATTCCGTCTTAGCCCTACTTATACGAAAACCTTTAGTCTCCAATGCATGTCTCCAAACCTCAAGCTTCTCATTTACTCCATCTCTAGTCTCGTCATCAACACAATATCATCAGCAAATAACATACACCAAGGTAACTCATCTTGAATGTGACTTGTCAACTCGTCCATAATCAAAGTAAAAAGAAATGGACTCAAAGCTGAACCTTGATGTAAACCAATGTTGATATCAAAATAGTCAGTCTTCCCCGTCGGGGTCCTTACACAAGATAAAGCCCTATCACACATATCCTTTATGAGATTAATGTATAGGACAAGTACTTGTCTCTTCTCTAAGACTCTCCACAGTATCTCTCGTGGGACGGAATCATAAGCCTTCTCCAAATCAATAAAGATCATATGGAGATTCTTCCTTTTAGCTCTATAAATCTCCATTGTTCTCCTCAGCAAATGGATGGCTTCAATAGTTGAGCGACCTGGCATGAATCCGAATTGGTTTTCTTTTACTTGGGAAACTTGCCTTAACCTTCTTTCAATCACACGTTCCCAAATTTTCATAGTGTGACTCATCAGCTTGATACCTCTGTAATTTGAACAATTTTGAATGTCTCCTTTGTTCTTATAAAGAGGCACCACGATACTCCTCCTCCAATCTTCAGGCATTTTCTTGCTTCGCCAAATAACATTGAATAGATTCGTAAGCCAAGTCAAACCACGCTCACCTAAAACTTTCCATACTTCTACAGGGATGTCATCCGGTCCAACACCTTTCCCAGGTCTCATAACCTTCAAAGCCTCCTCTACTTCTTTTCTTTGTATTCTTCTATAGCATGCACGATTCAAGTAACTTTCACTACTAGCTAGATCACCCAAAGTGATCTCTCTATTTCCTTCTCCAATGAAAAGTTTATGGAAGTACTGCTCCCATCTAGTCTCTATATCCTTCTGAGTAACAAGCACGTGACCTTCCTCGTCCTTAATACATCTCACTTGAGAAAGGTCTTTGGTCCTTCTTTCTCTTGCTTTGGCCAACCTGAATATATCCTTCTGGACCTCCTTAGAGTTGAGATTTTTATACAAAACCTCATAAGCTTTTGACTTAGCTTCACTTACAGCCTTCTTTGCTTCCTTCTTCGCTATTTTATAGTCTGTGACAGATTCCTCTGTTCTATCCTTAGACATAGCTTTAAAGCAAGCTCTTTTAATTTTTAGCTTCTCTTGCACCCCTTCACTCCACCACCAAGCCTCCTTTTGACTCGGAGCTCCTCCTTTTGACTCGCCTAGCATCTCTTTGGCTACCTTTCGGATACAAGATGCTACTGCCTCCCACATCTCGTTTGCACTACCGCTACAATTCCAAGATAAGTCTTCTAAAACCTTCTCCCTGAAGCGTGATTGCTTCAGCGGAAGATTCCACCACCTAGTTCTAGTGATCTTAGGAACCTTCCTTTTCTTTACCAGCCCTTTTATTTGTAAATCCAAGACTAACAAGCGATGTTGGGTTGTCAAACTCTCTCCAGGGATTACTTTGCAATCTTTGCAACACAATCGATCTCTTCTCCTCAACGCAAAGTAATCTATCTGTGTTCTAGTTGAGCCACTCTTATAAGTAATTAAATGCTCCTCCCTCTTCTTAAAAAGAGTGTTTGCTATGAAAAGATCATATGCAGTTACTAAATCCAGAATGACTTTTCCCTCTTCGTTTCTATCCCCAAAACCATGTTCTCCTTGCGCACTTGCATACCCTGAAACATCTTTTCCCACATGTCCATTAAGATCTCCACCTATGCAAACCATCTCTCTTTGTGGGATTCCTTGTAAAATCTTATCCAGATCCTCCCAAAAAGCTTGTTTAGTCCTATCATCTAAACTAAGCCCGGGTAAATGAGGAGGGTTGCGCGTTAGGTAGCCGACAACCAGCGCAGGAGAGATAAATTCGTAAATAGTGTTCTTAAAGTTCTTCTAAGAACACTATTTATGAATTTATCTTGAAACCGTTCGGATCTTTTAAACATGGATTTACGCGGACTAGAGGGCACTTATAAATGGAAATTCAATTTATTGAGAAGAGAACCCACACCCTTATTTTATAGGCCATGGACAACCAAGATGGAGTCCTATTCCATCTATGAGCACTAATGATGGATTGAGAAGAGAGCAAGTCTCTCTAGTCTCTCTCCCTATCTAATTAGTTGCAACTTCCAAACAGGACTTGCGTTTTGAATTAATGGAAGAGAACAAGAGAGAGAACATTTTCTCCTTAATTATGTCTCCCAAGGTGGATGTCCAGTATGCCAAAATTTGTAGAGAATTTCTCTCTTCTCTCTCATTGTCTACCATGAGAAATTGAGAGCACTTTCTCTTCCAATTTCTCTTTAAAAAAATCAAAATTTAATCGGTTAGTAATTCACAGAATTAATTATTTTATTCAAAAAAATAATTTCTACCAACTATTATAGGATAATTATAAAAATCATTCAACATCTACATATATCCTAAATAAATAAGAATCACTTTAATGTCAATATTAATGATTATGAATTTCTATATCTATATTAATTAATAGACAATAATGTGAATCATATTTATATATTACCATATCAATAATAACAATTATTATCTTGATATTTAATATTCCAATGCACAACTCATAATCCAATTAGATTTATGTGTAGCATTTGTGGATACTTGAAGATAATGTCAACGAGACTGTATAGACCATGTCTAGTGACATAATAAGTAGATTAACAACTACTATCTAGATTTAAACCACTTCGGGAATCGTAGTCGGTGCTTTTTGAGCCATTTCTCCAATTCATTCCCAACCATTTTGGATCAATTTCTACTACTATGATCTATAAATTAGTTCCATAAATTGAGATTTAATCCAATTAATTCTCAATCATTTGGTCTCAAGCAGAATCATTAAAATATGTCAGGTTTCATCATTCTCGAAATGCAAGTGTCATGGTATATAATCTGATCTACTATGATCACATCAACATAGGGTATTTCCAATACACATGTATCTTATATAATAGAAGATGTTGAATAAAATCGAAGTATAATACCCTATTTAGCTATCTCGTTCGATGGCTTACTAATGGATTTCTTATTCGATTATTGGGTGACAATATTGATCATATATTTTCAAAAATAAATAATAATATTCTTGAATTCTTATGTTATTTCAGCAACAAGATGACCATGCATGAAAATCATTATGACCCCAATGTCTCACGAGTAAGCTACGTCTTCCGATTTAGAAAGTATGAACATGTATGACTCCTTTAAGAGATCATACACCTCATATTTGCTTATATGAACACCAGTTCACCAGCATGATCTCAAATTTCACCGAAATTTAGCCCAATTTTGATCAAATTTTGATTTCGACAAGTGGTAAAATTTTCACTAAAATGATCTGTATTCCATTCAGATGGTGGCCAATAGAAGAAATGCTGACTGGAATAATCAGAATTACGATCAGAATTTGATCTAAATTGGCTGAAATTTGGTTTGGTCGGCTTTCACCGATATACAATGGTGGAAATCGATATTTAAAGCCACACTCTCCATTACATAGAACTTATCAGGTCTTTATATTATGGTTAATAATCCAATATCGCACTATTTACCATCTAATTAATGTCAAATTTGGCTTAATTAATTTTTGTTATTCACCCGATGATTCTTCAAGAAAAGAGGAAATTGAGAAGAAAGAAGAGAAGGGGAGGAGGATACGATTTTGGGGATGGGGAGATGGAAATAAAAATGATAAGACAAACATTGGCATAATAAAAAAACTCTACAGAAATATTCCTTGCGGATTCTTTTCCAAGTTCTTGCTCAGGACTTTGCAAGGGCACATCGTTGAAGTTATCTCTAATATGTCAACACCAATTAGAGAATTTATATTAATCTATCATTTCAATACCAAGATGAAGATGTATAAAGAATCCTTGCCTAACTACTATTTATTAGAGGAAGAGATACACTAACAATATTTTTATGTATTGCATAAATATTCACAATATCGAGATCTGCAGTAACATAATTCATGAGAGTATCTTCTTCCATTTACAGAGGATAATTCTATTAGAAGGAAATGAAAAGAAGAGGGGTCTATCAACTAATCCAAATTTGAGATGGATTTAACAAAGGTTAAATGATTATGTTCCCTTGGAGTATATAAGAGTATGCTGTCATTTTTTTCCACGTTTTTTTGTATTTTTTTTAAAATAAAACCCTGCGTTATTTATTTAAAATAACAAGTAAAATATATGTTTCAAAATTCATGTAAAACAATCATTCCTAATATGTCCATCTAGTAGGGGTCGATTTTAGTAATTTTGAAATCATTAAAATTTGACAATCTTGATGGAAGGGATAGAACTCTCGAATTAAGTTGAATTTTGAATGACACTATAGTGATATATGGTGATCTTATCCTCTTAGGTTTCATTTCAAAAAAATAAAAAAAAATACGGGGAACAAAGCGTGAGAGCTTGTAAGATACATGCTCCTAGGTAGCGTACTCATTTTTTCTATTTAACAATCATAACAAAAATCAGATAAGAATAATATAATAAAATATAGGGTTTTTATCAGTTGTGCCCCTCTGAGATGATGCAATTTCAGTTATGCCACTTTCTTTTTTGGAATATCAATTATGCCCCTATCTTCTTGCAAAATTCACGGTTCTGCCCTTCTGTTAAGGTAAAGTAGGGGCATAACTGACATTACAAAAGGGCGTAAGTGTGAATTTTGCAAGAAGGTAGGGGCACAACTGATATTTCAAAAAAGAGGGGTATAATTGATATTGCAATATCTCAGAGGGGCACAACTGATAAAAACCTTAAAATATATATTTTAACGAAAAGATATATCAATCGCATTATGTCGGACTAAAGTTTATCTATATTTATGCATTTAAATTTATATTGAAGAGAAATGGTTTATCTTAAAAACACTCCCGTCATGCTTTTGTCCTCACACCCAAAACAAGGAGAATCTCGTAATCGGATCTAGAACAGAAACAGTCGCTCTTAATCGGATCCCATTCATACCATTCTCTCAGAACTCCCGCAGGGCATGCCAAGCACTTCCCCCGTCCTCTGCTCGTTGCAGGGGGTGTTCGATCCCATCTCCCACGTTCATGATCCTCCTGCTCCAACGATCAAGTCTCGATCTTTCGCGTTGATTTCATCATCTGATCTCATTCCCCGTATTTGGGTATCGGTAAAATTCAAGTAATAATCGCTTCCTCCCCGATGACTTGATTCTTTCGTGCTTATGGGCTGCATTTGCTCCAAGGGGACCCAAGACGATCAAACTGAGGTTACGCTACCAGATAAGTCCTCCGTCAACTCATCTGCCGTCACCCCGAAGAAGACGGTGGATGAGCATGTTGTTGTCTCGAAGGAGGCGCCGAAACCGTTCGTGATCGACCGGCAGCCGTCGAAAGAGAGAAATTCGTACCACCACCACAAGCACTTGTCTGGTGGAACGGAGGATAATGGGAATGTCGGCGGTCACGTGCCCAATGGTTGCAAGACGGAGTACGTGGTGGCCGGGTGGCCACCTTGGCTCGCGTCCGTGGCCGGTGATGCCATCAAGGGCTGGTTACCGAGGAAGGCCGATTCGTTCGAGAAGTTGGATAAGGCGAGCCCTCAGGAACTCCTCTCTCGTTTTTCTTTTATAAATCTTGGATTGGATAGAATTTTAATCATCTATGCGATTGCTTGGTTATTTTGGTTAGTTTCAGGGCGGACAATGCTGAGTTTTGATCCGATTTCGGCTTCTTCATTTACCTGTTTGATCCTTTCTTATTTACCATTTATATCTGCAAATGTTTGATAATGTCAAAAACTTTTCTGTTTTTTATATGATAATATTGATACGGGGAGTTTCTTGTAAGTTGCTGCATCCATCCAAATTTATTTCTCTGCGTTGTTTTGGTTGTTCTTTCCCTTTTGTGGTTGTCCTTTTCATTCTTCTTTTCCTAGGAATGATAGGATGTTCTAGTTGGCTTTAATTTCGTAATTCTATCCCTAAAGTTTCCACCTTTTTTATAATTGTCTCTGATGCGAGGTTGTATGCAAAAGGGGTTCATATAATTGAATTTCTTTTTTCTTCTCATTAGGTAATTTTGGCATATGGTTTCCTCTTTTTCATGGTTTGGTAACTTGTGCGTTATTATTGTGGGCATTGGGAGGTTTATAATCTAGTTGATCTTGTTCCCCTATCATGTAAATGCGCTCTTATGTTTCGTCCAGTTGGTATGTAGATTTATATTAGAATGGAATTTTGGCAGATGTGTATCTGTTCTATTGGTTAGTGATCAAAACTGTCTGAAATTAATATCATTGACTGGTCCTAGAAGAACTGTGTTGTTTGCTACTTTAATATATATTCAATTTTATGCATTGCCGTCTTGTTTGGTTCTTCATATTTTGGAGCTTAATGCCGATGGATTTCTTAC
Source organism: Ottelia alismoides (assembly GCA_037367405.1). NCBI lineage: Eukaryota > Viridiplantae > Streptophyta > Magnoliopsida > Alismatales > Hydrocharitaceae > Ottelia > Ottelia alismoides. The sequence goes on from JAZKJV010000312.1 coordinate 335,861, forward strand.
TTCAGATTGGGCAAGGAACCTACAGTAGTGTACATAGGGCCCGGGACCTGGAAACAGGCAAGATTGTTGCTCTGAAGAAGGTGCGCTTTGTAAATGCAGACCCAGAGAGTGTCCGTTTCATGGCTAGGGAGATACACATATTGAGAAGTCTTGATCATCCAAATATCATCAAGCTGGAAGGATTAATTACATCAGAGATGTCGAGCAGCCTGTATCTTGTTTTTGAATATATGGAACATGATCTTACTGGAATTGCTGCAATTCCCGGTATCAAGTTTACTGAGCCACAGGTTTTAACTCTAGATATGTAATTTAATCAAAAGTGTATTTCTTTCCCAAAGAGGATTTATTCTTGGAGTCATGTTTACTTTTGTTGCTAGTATAGAAGAATTCTTTTTTTTTATGGTTTCAGGTTAAATGCTATATACAACAATTGCTTCGTGGGCTTGATCATTGCCATAGCCGTGGAGTTCTTCACCGAGATATAAAGGGCTCTAATCTTCTGATTGACAATGATGGCACTCTAAGGATTGCTGACTTTGGGCTTGCTACATTCTACCGTCCAGACCAGAAACAACTGCTAACTAGCCGTGTTGTAACTCTGTGGTATCGTCCACCTGAGCTATTGTTAGGTGCAACAGAGTATGGTGTTTCTGTCGATTTGTGGAGTAGTGGTTGCATTCTTGCCGAATTGCTTGCTGGCAAGCCAATAATGCCTGGAAGAACTGAGGTAATTTAAAAAAATTGTCATTGTATCTTACATATATATATAAGTAGGACATTTCATTGAATAGTTTTCCAGGTACACCCCCGAGAAACTATGTACTGATGATTTCTAGCTGCAAAAAGTTGAAGATGATGGTAGAGTATACAATAGGAGGGAAACAATCGATGTAAATCTGTAGTATCATTAGTAGTTTTGGACCTTATCATATTTTGAAAGTTTTATTTTAATTTACCACTCTTTGTTCGGCTTTTAAAAAACCATCATGGTTGTATCATTGTCAGTACGACTTTTATCATGATAACTCCAAATTATGATCTGAAGAATTTTTCCAAAATGTGATCATGCTTCAAATTTTGATCTTGCCGTTAGTCTTAGATTGAGGGGGCCTTGAGTTAACTTTAGCAATGTATATATTACTTTTTTTTGCATCTAATTATTGGTCGGAAATCTCACATAGGTGGAGCAAATGCATAAAATTTACAAGCTATGTGGCTCCCCTTCTGAAGAGTACTGGAGGAAATCAAAGTTGCCTCATGCTACCATTTTTAGGCCTCAACATCAGTATAAACGTTGTGTTCGCGAGGTATTCAAAGATTTCCCATCCACAGCTCTTGATCTTCTTGATGTTCTCCTCTCAGTAAAACCAGAAGATCGTGGAACAGCTACATCTGCACTTAACAGCGAAGTAAGTTTCTAGAGGACATCTTTTCTAAGTTTGTGCTTTCTGCATCAGATGGTATGCTCTAATTCTGTTGATATCAGTTCTTCACTACAAAACCATTTGCCTGTGATCCTTCATCCTTGCCGAACTATCCTCCAAGCAAAGAGTTTGATGCTAAACTTCGGGATGAAGCTAGAAGGTTAATAGCTTATGCACAACATAAAGACACTTGGTTGTCTTCTCTGCAACAATTTAGCATGGTTTTACAAAACATTACAAATTTTGTATTTAGGCAAGAAGCAGCTGCTGTAAAAGCACGTGGATCTGAATCTGTTAGAAGTGGCATTGGAGTCTCCACAAGAATGGCAGGACGGGATGTTATTTCTAAATTTGAGGTGTCTTTGCAGGTATTTATATATGCATACTTATTTATGCATATTTATAGAATGGATTTGAGCAAGAATCCATATAGCCGACCCTACTTATTGTGGGAGAAGGCTTCACCATTTTTATACTCATCCTTTCAAATATCTTCAGCGTTTCTAAATCCATTCTACTGGAAGGTAAGGGTCTGATCTAATGTTCAAGATATAGACTATCACTAGCATAATTGTACAAAAGGCCTCATATGGAACTTGTAAAATGGAACTTTCTGAGTGATGACCATATAATATCCCTTTAAATAGTCTGTTCTCTGCTGGTGTCCCTGCAGAAAAAACACGAGCAAACAAATTTGAATGGACCTGTACAAAATGGAATTTCACATTCTAGCTCAATGGTGCATCCTCGGTCTTCTGGATCATCATGGATTAATAAAGTCAAAGATGATGACCATGGGTCTACACACTTTCCAACTGCTGCGAATGGTTCAGAATTGAAGTCACAAAAGCTAAATATTCCAGCCAATGGAAATGTAGATCCCATAGCAAGCAACACAAGGTCAGATAATCCTAGAGATAGAAGCACGCAAGGCCATTGGCCTGATAGCCGGTATAATCAGCTCGATGTTGTTGAAGCCTCTGAGATGCAGGAATGGCCACATCATGGACTTGAGAGGCCTGCTTCGTCTCATAAAAGAACCCAAAGAGTTGGCAGCAAGGATGCTTCCTTGGTGGTAAGCACAAGTGCTTTTGTTTTTGTACAGTTTGCAAAATAATAATTTTTTTGTGACTGGATTGCAAGATAATAGTTAGCCATAAGTTTGAGGCAAAATCCGAACAAGCCCTCAAATTATATGCACTATGAAGCCTAAATTAGTGAAATAATGAATCACACATCCTCAGAGAAAATGGGCTGTGCCATAAAGCTGGATTTAATAGCTTGAGGCATATGACTACCAATATGTTGAGTTCGACTGTGGAGCATGCACTGCGAAACTGTGGTGCATAACAATTCAATCATAATCTTATTTAATAGTACTCAAAATGATTGCCTAACTGAATTTTTTATATTTATAATATTAACATTCATTGTTCATTAGTAATGATGCATTTTGTCATTATAATTAAACAGCAAGGCATTTGTGCTGATTTTCTTAAAATATTCATGTATTGCACTTGCATTTAGCTAGAATACTCAACACACACGCATCCGTTCATGTATTTGTACAACAGCTAATGGAAATATGCATTGGCGTGTTATCTTTAGCAGGCATACCCTGTGAAATTCTCAAATTGCAGTATATCTCTTACAAATTGTTGATATGCCTTGAATCCTAACCATCTGACCCAGGTTGAAGAACTGCATATGCATCCCCCTGCCATACCATACCCCAACAAGACGGGGGTCTCGCTGCCCGGTCAGCGAGCCTGTGGGGGGGGGTCTAGGGGGGAGCAGGTGCGCCCCCCCCTGCGGGGGTGTGGGGACAGCGCCCCCGGCGAAAATTTTACGGAGCGGTTCTATTTGTATTCAGGTATTTGGATCCTTCTATTTTTAGGGATCCGTCTGTATGGGAGTGCTATATAAACTCCTTAGGGTTAGGGTTTTAAGTATCCTCTGTATTCATTCTTTTCTCCACATAGTGAAACCGATCGCCGCCGCCCAAGGACGTAGCCCAGTTACGGGTGAACCTTGTAAATCCGTGTGTTTGCGTTCTTGCTTGTTTGATCGTGTTTGTGCGTGTTCGCTTCCGCGATTCGCAACAAACTGGTATCAGAGCTTCGGGTTCCGTCAGGATCATCCAGCAAGATGTCGTCACACAATATGAAGATCGAGAAGTTCACAGGGAAGAACGGATTCAATCTATGGCAGATCAAGATGCGTGCCCTTCTGAAGTAGCAGGGCATCTGGGCGCCGTTGGACCAGGAGCGTACGAAGGCACTCGAACCCTCCGAGTTGACGGTGCAGGAAGAGAAGGTGCACTCGACGATTATGCTGTGTCTGGCAGACGAGATTATCGCGGAGGTTGCTGATGAGACTTCTGCGGCCAGTCTGTGGTTGAGACTCGAAAGTCTATACATGACGAAGTCTCTGACCAACAAGTTGCTTTTGAAGCAACGTTTGTTCTCTCTCCGCATGCAGGAAGGTACATCTCTTAAAGAACATCTAGATCGCTTAAATACATTGTTGATGGATTTAAGAAACGTAGATGTTAAGATTGAAGATGAGGATGCTGCTTTGATTTTGTTAGTTTCTCTTCCATTATCATTTGAGAACTTTGTTCAATCTTTCATTGTGGGAAGAGAATCGATAACCCTAGAGGAAGTTCGCGCGAGTCTGCATACGCGTGAACTTCGACATTTGGCTACCGGGAAGCAGGACTCTAACGCTGCAGGTTTGGTTATGACTCATGAGAAGAGTCATGCCAATTCTGGCTACGCAAAGAAGGGAAAGCAGAAGTCCAAATCGAAGAATCACAATGCTAGGGACATTTGCAATTACTGCAAGGAACCTGGACATTGGAAGAAGGACTGCCCGAAGAAGAAAGGGAAAGCCACAGTTGCTGCCGTGGCTCATGGAGGCGCAGATTCTGAAGATGACCTGGTTCTCACCGTCACAGATCAGACGACCACAGACAACATATGGATTCTTGATTCAGGATGTTCTTACCATATGACTCCCAATGAAGACTGGTTCTACAACTACGAGAAGATAGATGGTGGGAACGTTGTCATGGGAATGATGCAGCATGCAAGATAGTAGGGATCGGCTCTGTGAAGATCAAGATGCATGATGGAGTCGTGAGGACGGTCACAGAAGTACGTCATGTCCCTGATTTGAGGAAGAACCTAATATCCCTTGGAGTCTTGGACTCTAAAGGATATAGGTACAGTGCTGAAGGTGGAGTCATGCAGGTTGTCAAAGTCGGTGTGGTTGTCATCAAGGACAACAAGCAGAAGACCCTATACATCCTGCAAGGGTCTACAGTTACAGGTTCTGTTGCAGTGGTGTCTCAAGCCGTAAGATCAGTGTCCGAATTGTGGCATATGCGGCTAGGACACATGAGTCAGATGGGGATGAATATCCTCAATCAGAAGGGTCTCATCGGGGATCTCAAGGGATCTAAGCTGGAGTTCTGTGAGCATTGCGTGCTCGGGAAACAACACATAAAGCAATTCAGTAAAGCTATCCACAGGACGAAGGAGACACTTGACTACATCCATGCTGATTGTTGGGGCCCTTCACGGGTTCCATCTTTGGGAGGCGCCAGGTATTTTCTATCTATTATTGATGATTATTCCAGGATGGTGTGGGTGTATTTTATGAAGCACAAGAGCGAAGCATTTCAGACCTTCAGGCAGTGGAAGATCTTGGTGGAAAATCAGACTTCTAACAAGGTGAAGCGTCTTCGCACAGATAACGGACTGGAGTTCTGTTCATCGGAGTTCAATGAGTTCTGTAAGGAGGAGGGTGTTGCGAGACATCTTACCGTTAGAGATACGCCACAACAAAACGGAGTTGCTGAACGAATGAACAGAACGCTTCTGGAGAGAGCAAGGTGCATGCTCTCTAATGCTGGACTTGGTAGAGCATTCTGGGCTGAAGCTGTGAATACAGCCTGTTACTTGGTGAATCGGAGTCCCGCGTCTGCCATTGATTGCAAAACACCCATGGAGGTATGGTCTGGTAATCATGCTGATTATTCTATTTTACGAGTCTTTGGTTGTGCTGCTTATTATCATGTTAGTGAAGGAAAGTTAGAACCAAGGGCAAAGAAAGGGGTGCTTACAGGATATGGTGCAGGAGTGAAGGGGTATAGAATCTGGTCCCCTTCTGAGCATAGAATTATTGTTAGCAGGAATGTTACTTTTGATGAGAATTCCGTGCTTCACTCGAGTAGTGAGTCTGTTGATGCAGGGACAGGTGATGATGTGTCCGAACAGGTGGAGTTCGAACTGACACCAAGTTGTGATCACGCAGTTGGTCACACCACTCCTGATCAGGCTGTTGTTGAACATCCTGAAGCAGAGCAACCAGAAGAGAGGCAACCTAGTATTGCTACTGATCGGCCCCGTAGAGAGATACATCCACCGCAGAGATACGGATTCGAAGACATGGTTGCATTTGCACTGCAGGTTGCGGAGGAGGCAGAGTCACCAGAACCCTCCACTTACAAGGAGGCAATATCTGGGGCAGAATCTGAGCAGTGGATTGCTGCTATGGGTGAGGAGATGGAGTCTCTTCACAAGAATCAGACATGGGAACTTGTCAAATTGCCAAAGGGGAGGAAGATCGTTGGATGCAAATGGGTCTTCAAGAAAAAAGACAGGAATTTCAGACAGTGAAGGCATCAGATACAAAGCACGCCTAGTTGCAAAGGGTTACAGTCAGAAGGAAGGTGTGGATTACAACGAGATATTTTCTCCTGTTGTAAGACATACATCCATCAGGGTGCTACTAGCTCTTGTAGCACATCAAGACTTGGAGCTGGAGCAGTTAGATGTGACGACAGCCTTCTTACATGGTGAACTCGAAGAAGACATTCTTATGAGCCATCCAGAGGGATTCCTATCTCAGGGTAAGGAAGATCATGTATGTAGATTGAAAAAGTCTTTGTATGGGCTTAAGCAGTCTCCCAGGCAGTGGTACAAGAAGTTTGATAGTTTCATGACTGATCATGGGTTCAACAGGAGCCCATATGATTGTTGTGTTTACCACAACAAGGTGGAGGATGGATCCTTCATCTATCTATTACTGTACGTCGATGATATGCTGATTGCTGCCAAACAGAGGAGTACCATAGATGATCTGAAGAAGCTCCTTAGTTCAGAATTTGACATGAAGGATCTTGGTGCAGCGAAGAAGATTTTAGGGATGGAGATCATTAGAGATCATGCAGAAGGAAAACTTTTCTTATCTCAGAAGAACTACATTGAGAAAGTTCTACTGAGATTTGGGATGTCTACAGCCAAGCCTCTAAGTACTCCATCCGCTTCAAATATTCATCTCTCAGTTTCTTTTGCACCACAGTCAAATGCTGATAAGGAATACATGTCACGTGTTCCCTATGCCAGCGCAGTTGGGAGTCTTATGTATGCCATGGTATGCACAAGACCTGACATCGCTCATGCTGTGAGCGTTGTTAGTATATTCATGGGTAACCCAGGAAAGGAGCATTGGCAGGCAGTCAAGCGGATTTTCCGCTATCTGAAAGGAACAACAGACACTGGCCTCATTTATAGAAGTGATTCAGAGTGCTTGGTTGCTGGATATTCAGATTCAGACTATGCAGCAGATATTGATGGGAGGAGATCGATGACAGGCTACGTCTTCACTTTAGGGAATTCGGTCATCAGTTGGAAGGCTACCTTACAATCATCGGTTACTTTGTCTACTACAGAGGCAGAATACATGGCACTGACAGAGGCTGCAAAGGAAGGCATTTGGCTGAAGGGCTTACTTGGAGACCTCGGTCTGCAACAAAATCAGGCTATAGTATATTGTGACAGTCTTAGTGCAATATGCTTAGCCAAGGATCATGTTCATCATGAGAGAACCAAGCACATAGATGTCAGATATCACTTCATTCGTTCTGAGAAGAGGATCAAGGTGAAGAAGGTTGGTACAACAGATAATCCAGCCGATATGTTCACGAAGGCGGTTCCTGGGAATAAGTTTAAACATTGTTTGGACTTGCTCAATGTCGACAGTTGGGAGTAGCCCCAAGGAGGGGCTGGCGGCGACACGGCGAAGCTTAGCGAAGCTTCTCAGAGGATTCAATTCAAGGTGGAGATTGTTGATATGCCTTGAATCCTAACCATCTGACCCAGGTTGAAGAACTGCATATGCATCCCCCTGCCATACCATACCCCAACAAGACGGGGGTCTCGCTGCCCGGTCAGCGAGCCTGTGGGGGGGGGTCTAGGGGGGGAGCAGGTGCGCCCCCCCTGCGGGCCCCCCCCTGCGGGGGTGTGGGGACAGCGCCCCCGGCGAAAATTTTACGGAGCGGTTCTATTTGTATTCGGGTATTTGGATCCTTCTATTTTTAGGGATCCGTCTGTATGGGAGTGCTATATAAACTCCTTAGGGTTAGGGTTTTAAGTATCCTCTGTATTCATTCTTTTCTCCACATAGTGAAAACCGATCGCCGCCGCCCAAGGACGTAGCCCAGTTACGGGTGAACCTTGTAAATCTGTGTGTTTGCGTTCTTGCTTGTTTGATCGTGTTTGTGCGTGTTCGCTTCCGCGATTCGCAACATGTTTCATATTTACATCCCCCTATTAAACTACTGGTTTACATAGTATTACCTTATCATTAGTCCATTAACCTAAAAGTCCCCTCTCATTTGAAAGCATCCTTATACTTATGCACCTTTCTCTTTTCTTCACTTTTTCTCTCTCTCTCATTCTTTCAGTCAGCATTTGTAACAAGTTGATACCCATTTCTGAAATCCGTTTAAGCACCACTTTGATATTTCAGGCTTATGGCAATGGGAAGAACCGGATACACTACTCAGGGCCGCTGATGCCCCCAGGGGGAAACCTTGAGGAGATGCTCAAGGAACATGAGAGACAAATTCAACAGGCTGTCCGCAAAGCACGACTCGACAAAACAAAGACGAAAAGTAACTACGAAAACAAAGCATGCTCATAGACTAAATTGCCGTGAATTCTCCATCTTGAAAATTGTGACCATCATTTGCAAGGGGTAGCCAAGAAATTGTTCAACGATGCTAGGCAATTCTGATATCTAAATTTCCTTAAAGTCCATGTTTGTCTCAGGGAGCAAGTGTTTGTTAGGCACATATTTTAACTGCAGCTGGTTGGCTTCGAGACTTGATCTGAAGTCTCTGTGACCACTGGGCATTGTAAATTCCTAAACGAGATGTGGATATAATGCAAGGTGCATCAGTTGAAGCTACTGTCACAAATTCCCCAAGGAGAAGTAAACTTAGGTGACCGTTAAGGACTCAGTCGTATCTCCATGCGATATGTAGGCAAACTGACTCAACCTAACTTTTTATTCATTGATAGAATGGTACTGTTGCCTTTGTGTAGATCTCTGCACTTGTGTGATGTTGTTTATATCTTCTTTCAGTAGATTAAAAATCGCCTTTCCTATCTCACCATTGCGATGGACCCTCTGAAAAGCATTGTGACATGGTTGTCATTCTATGGTTTTGAGAATTATCTCGGTGTCTGATCACAGGGCTACTTCGGCAACCAGTCAACAGAATTGAGGGGGTCATATCCCCTCCAACAGTCAACAGAATTGAGGGGTACAACCCCGATCTAACCTTGTAACCGGACACAAGGGATGCGATTCCTTTTCTAGTGTAGTCCAGTAGTTCACATCTTCCATTCAAAATGGTTGGTTTGGTCAAAATGGGTCATTTGTTGCACTCTGAAAATATTCCTTGCTTTATGAAAGTTTTAATGCAATTGATTAATACTCCAGAGCAGGGGGTGTTCCTTTATTATCAGTGGTTGCAGGTGCTACCCTATATTTTTTCTTTCAGTTTCTTCATATACATGTACATAGTGTCTGAATTACTACCACGTATCAGATGCTGACTGTGTGCATGAACTGTGTAATTTTCAATTGTATGTTGATGGTGCATGTTCAAATAAAGCTCCTTTTGGTGCATTTCTTTGTTTTTAGCATTTTTTTTAGAAAAAGGTAGGACATAAGAGTAATTGCATGTTTCTGGTAGTACCAAGGTAAAAAAAGTTCACGTTTCATTGTGGAATATAAAGAAAACAATTTCAATTATAAATATTAGAAGATAGCTTACCCGACATAGTGGAAGTTATAAATTGGAATGGTCTAAAAATCACATTTTAAGCACTAAAATATTTAAATGATACATATGAGCAAGCATATCAAAATTCGTATGAACTATTTGCACTTGGCATTATTGAAATTTTCAAGCATTCTCGATAGTAAGATATGAAGCTTGATTTTCTAATATGTGAAGAAATCTAAAAATTACTTTGCAAATAATCATCATGAGGAGAGTACTATTTTGAATATAATATGCTTTAAATTTGATTATTTTGGTGACTTGAGACATGATATAATTTGGATTTAGTATACATAAATGATGTGAATCATAATAAGGACTTTAAATTAGTAGAAATGATTAAGCAATACTTATCCATGATTCTGATTTAGAGTATGTTCTTATTGACCAATTAAAGAAATGACTATAAGAATGAATTAACCCATTTTTTTCTTTTTAGTCCCAAATTCACTATAATAGCTTTCTTGGTTGAGGTGATGACGACTAAACAAGTGACCACCAATTTTTGTTGCTTATGCTTCTTGCCTTAAAGTGGATTGTGAGTCAGCCACCTATAGTAATGCTCACACACCTATCTAATATCTAAGTTGTACCCTCAAAAGTTAATTAGTCGGTATATGCCTCATTTATATTGAGAAATATTATTCAAATTTTAGTTTACATTTAGTATCCTCAAATCATGATTATATTTCTGCGACATTTAAGCTGAGTGATTAAGTTTCTGACTATTGTACTTTACTCACTCTATGTTAAAGAAGTATTACATAAAGGATCGAAACCCCTAGACTTCGAAGTATTATCCTTTTCAATGACAAAATTTGAATACAATCTGTCTACGTCACTACATCTTGATGGACTAAAATCTGCTTCATGCCCAGGTGAATGACACAATGTCAAGTTGGATAGCCAGAATTACATCTTTGGTCTTATGTTTTAATTATCTTTGTTGACTCTAGGTGGATCATATTGCCCCCCCCCCTAGTTGGAGGGGGAAAAAAGGAAATGATAGCTCTGAAAGAGGGCTTTTTGCACCGGTCTGCTAATCAAGCATACTTAGCAATCACTGCGTGACCAAGTGTGCCTCTAATCAACAATCAACCCATAGAAAATTCAAGTGATCAATGTGCGTGAGTTAAAATTTATTATAACTATAGTATAAATGTGTAGAGATGTTAGTATAGTAGAGTATTGAACACAGAGAGAAATACGTGGTAGCAAGAAGTATTATTTATAAATAAATAATGAATAAATAATAATAGGTATTTATATAATATTCACTTGATTAATTAATTAATTTTTTGTAGTTTTTAATTAAATAAAATAATAATAATAATTTTATGTTTATATTTTTTAGATTTTAATTTTATATTTTCTCATTATAATATTCTGATTTTTAGTTTCTTTTCTTTTTTAATATATAATAAAGGTTTATATATAACTATATGTAGATATATATATGTAATATAGGGTAATATAATTATGAATACAACTAAAAATAATTAAAATTTGTAGATTAAAATATTTTTGGGGGTTTTATGTATTTTTCTAATGTTTTTATGATTTTCAGGAATTTTTATTATTTTTTAGGTATTTTAAAAGTCCTAAATACACAAAATAAGGGACTTTTTAATTAGGCTGAATTGATTTGGAATTTAAAAATACTAAATAGAGTCAAAATTTCCAAAACTATTTTTAATAGATAATATATAATATAAAGAAAATTCAGAAATAGAAATAAATATTTTTGGATTTTTGAAAGTTTTTTATTTTTATAAGGATTTTGGAACTTTTTATTTTTTAGTGATTTTCTTTTTCTATTTTTAAAGATTCTTGGTCTGGAGGTACAAAATACAATAATAAATAAATATTGATTTTTTGGAAATTTTAAATACAATTTTATATTTTTTTGGATTTTTCAAAGCAAATAAGCAATAAACATGCACCTTTTGATTTTTAATAAATAAGAATATATCTAAAATGCAAAATTAATTATATAGCTTGGAAGAGCATGCAAAGAGGCACAAAACCCTTATTTTTTCATATTTTTTTGAGTACTTTTGATATTTTTAGAAAATATAAAACAAACATAAAAATAATTGAACTAGCAGGGGTATATTTATAATTAAAATAAAACTCAGGGGCTACGATGCAAAATACCCAAAAATTACAACTAATATTCAAATTTTAAATACTAAATTACAAATAAAAAACCCGCAAGGATAAAAGTGCAAAATACCCAGCTCACATGGAGGCTACGTGAGCTAAGCAATCAAGGACCCGAATGTAAATATCACTAAACTTAAGGTTCTCCTTGCAATTTTTACAAAAATATTACAACTAAGGCTGGAAGTTTGAATATTAAATAATAAAACACAAAAGAAGGGGATGAAAAGTGCAAAATACCCCCAAAGGGCGCCTGATTGTGCAGCGTAGATGGCTTCACTTGACGTGTGGCGCGTTCTCTTCCCACGATGTCACTTGGGCTTCGAAGACGGAGATTAGATCCCAAAGGGGGATCCAACGGTTGAGGTTGGGTCGATTGAGCGTCTCTTGTATGCCTGGGGGGCTGGTGTTGATCGGACGGCTCTAGATGGATCATGAAGAACAACTGAAGAACTCACGCTTGGTGAGCTTTGATTCGATGTCGCATACATCTTCGGCCACCTAGAGCATCATCGATGGCTTCTTCACACTCCTGTAAGTCTCTTGCAACTCCCAGAAGCCACAGATGTGTTCGGGGGCCACTGATTGGCCCCTGGAGCTCGAAGGTATGAATGAAGGCTTGGGGTCGGTTCTTGATGAAGATCAACCCTTAGATGGGCTCCTCCAGATGCATATCCTGCAAGGAAATCACGACGAAAGAACGATTGAGCTATCTGGGCATTTAATGGTGGAAATTGAGGTGGAGTGGATGGCGGCGATAAGGTCCGACGGAGGGTAACGGAAGTGGACCTCGAAGGACCATATCCGAAGGGATCTGGGTAAACTAGGTGGTGTGAGAGGTGGAGAAGTAGATGAGAAAAGAAGTGAGGCATTTAGGTGGGTCGGAACTGGCGGACACGACGAAGTTCGACGATCGGAGCTTGAGAGCTCCGGCGTTCCTAAGCTAGGCTAATCGAGAAATCAAAACATGAAACAAAATGGAAAAAAAAGACATAAATTAAATCTACCTAAAAGCGAAGAAAAATCAACCTCGAGCGGCCGGAGGCCGCGAGATGAACCACCGGGAGTGGAGCTCCGGCGATGGGCTAGGAACCGCCTCTTCTCGCCGCAAAATGGGTGGGCGAGCTCGCTGTAACCGAGCTCAAGCCATAGGGCACAAATTGAGGGGTCTAAGCGGAGCAAAAGGGAAACAAAATCAAAAATGGAGGATATGAAATTATATATAGTGGGTGGGGCAAGTAGTAGAGCGGAGGCATGCGGCTTCGACCGCAAGTTTCACAGATGGAAGGCGGGTCTTGGGTCGTTGGATTGGCCCAAGATCGTAGGAACTCGATGATGCCATGTAAAAATAAATAAAAGAAATATAAAATGAAATAATAAAATGAAATAAAAATAAAAAAGTTAAAATGAAAAGAGTGAAAAGATACGGGCTGCTGAATGAATCACTCTTCATCCAACAACTCAGATTAGAGGGCGGATGAAGAGTTTAAGTGGGTGATACATGGCGGCTCCAGGAGAGGCCACATGTCGCTCCCACAAAGATCAGAATAAAAAATAACAGGAACATCGAAATAAAATAGAAAATGATGTAAAATCTAAAATGAACTTCATGAAAGTTGTTTGTCTCGATGAGATCTACAACTTTCGTGAAAGAACCAAAATCAAAAGAAATCATCTATACAATATGTATTTTTGGTGGTCTTTCATGTACATAGAATACATGTATTTTTAGGTTTTGTAATTTTTTATTATTTTTAAATAAGATAAAATTTAAAATAAAATCAAATAAATTATAAAACAAAAATTTATACAATGATATATTTTTGATATTTTAATTATTTAGAAAATAAAGAAATAAAATAAATAGGGCTTATATATAGACTTAATGTGATTCATTTTCTTTATTTTTAAATACAATTTTAATTTGGATTTTTGCATACTTTATTAAAACATAAATCAAAGAAAATAAATGAAAAGGAAATAAATATAAAGAGTTATTTTATACATAGAATAATAGGGTCAAATTCGCCAATATATACAATGTACAATATGGTCCCAAAAATCAACTTTCACATATGAACTCCGATTCTTTTGAATTTGATCTTATTTTGTAGATAATTGAATGTACATTAATTCAAAAGTGAGTAGGTGTTCACAGGAGACTATATGTGAGAGATATTTGATTTGTATTTTTTGTCTTCAAACTAGAGTTTTGGTTTATTTGATAATTATATATGTTAGTTTTTTTGATATTTTTCATTTGTTAAGGTAATAAATATGTACACAACAAAGTTGATTCTACTTTATTTGGGGTTAGCATAAAATAAATACAAATAGAAGAAGTTATGAGAACATACAAGTGTTTATTTACACAAAATTTTTAGCTTCATTTTTATGCAATTATGAATGCTAAAATGTGGATATTATAGACACATGCATGAATGCTAATAGTGCAATTTAGATGATTGAATGCACTTAATTACTTGATAACGAAGCTCAATTTTCGACTTTTAGAGTGATGAATCACATATTCACCAGCTTCTCTTCAATTTTTCCAGGCAGTATGCGCTCCGTACACTATGGACTGAAATGCAAATATCGAGAAGCGCATTCCAGGTGTTGCAAAATGCATGCTCATGTGAGGCAGGGCACGTAGGGCTAGACTCGACATGTTGAGCTGCTTCAGGCGATGTGGCGAGCTCTGGTGCTCTAGCGTAGGCTTCGACACCCGAAGCTGCGGTCTGAATCACTGCTTAGGAGGGAGGCTTGGAAATGGAACCCAACCATTAGATTAGATCTGGAGGATCCAATCCAATAGTATCTCCTCGTCAAAGTAGCCTCCCTCGGTCGAGTTTGGTGGCAGAGCGGCGGAGCTCTGGCGACCCCTATTCTCCTCCTCATTGCTCCTTTGTACCTCCTGATACACGTCGAATATTGCTGATCGTCTAGCGAAGGAGCTCTAGGTCCCAACAAGGTATTGAGCCCTTTATGGTGTCATATCAATCTCAAAATGTCAGAGGCGGAGGAGATTTGAATAGCTCCAACGAAACTCCTGCCATTGAGTACATGCAAGGTTAGTTCCCTAAATAACTAAAGCAGGGAGTCGATTGAGATGGAAAGGGAGCGAAATCAGGGATTGCAAAGGTGATAGGAATGGGGCCTTGAAATGGGTTCCCAGCCTTTGCAAGGCCGAGAAAGATCGAGGTGGAGGTGAGCATGGAGAAGCAGATCGAAGAAGAGGATGGGTGCGCGTGCAAGTTAGGTGAATGACGAATGTGTGAGTGTGCTTAGTTGGTGAAGTTGGTGTATGTGTGCATAGTAGAAAATGCGAGAAATAAAGAAGGAATGAAGAGGAATAACATAGAGAGTTACTTGGAGAAGAAGGTGAAGAATGGAGGAGGAACTAGGAGGATGTGCATGCCTAGGAAGTGGAGCTGGAAGCTCCTAATCATCGCTCGAGCCTTGGCTAGAGGCTGAGCTCGAGCAGCTTGATGATGGAGCTGTAAATTGGTCGGATGACCAAGGATCACGCCAGAGGGAATTAGACTATCGTAGCTATCTCTTTTTCTATCTTCATGTCACGATGAGGAAGGTGGAAGCTGGGTCTCTCCTCGCACAAGGGCGGATGGGTCCAAATCCGACAAGAGGAGGGGTATATGAAGATGGAGGGGGAGCGGGTCCTAGTTGGGTCATCATCAAATTTCCAAACTCCATGGTTGACTAGAGGTTAGAAGGAAGTGGTGTTTGTGGCCTCGGCGTAAGTGAGGAATGTGAGGGCTTTGACCGAGAGTTGGAAAGAAGGAGAATAGAGGCGGGAGGTCGTCAAGAAAATGGGTCAAAGAGGAGCAGTTGGTGAGTTTGAACAGTTGGAGGAGGAAGATGAAGCATGGTCATTGGATCTGGAGATCCAAAGGCTGGAGAAGAGGGCATCAATGGAAGGCCCAGATCGTATCTGATCGAAGCGATCAGACGGACAAGAGGCGAGCAGGAGTGGATGGATCAGATCAAATCCATCAGATGGATCCAACGACGGAAATGAGAGGTGGGTGACAAAGAAGGGTCGGGCCATGTAGGCTCTCCAGAAAGAACCACATGGCCCAATAGGAATAAAGATAAAGAAGAAAAATAAGAAAAAAATCAAAATGAAATACTTACTAGCTTCAAATAAAAAATTATTCAATGTGAAAGTTGTAGATGTTTTCGAGATCTACAACTTTTATGTAGAGCTCAAAATGTAAATGTAACATATGTACACGATAATATTTTTGTAAGTTTTTAAATAATTATAAATACTTATTTTGATTTATTTTTTTATTTTTTATTTTGATCTATAAATAATGTCAGAAAAATATATACAATATTACTCTAATGTTTATGAGATTTTTAAAAATAGGAAAACACAAAAATAGAAGCACAATAATAGGATCATTTATTTATATTAATTAGGATTAATTATATACTATGTGTTAGATGTTAATGTTATATAATTAATAATGAATCTTATTGATTAATTTAAGCAAGATGGATAATAAAAAGATAATAATATGATAAATCATGGTTTTATCACCCTACCATCAGTTCCCTCCCTCCATCACCATGTTATTTTCTTCCACCACATCCCCTTTCTTTACCCTATTGTCTACCCCACTCTTATTCTCTCGCTTTCCACTTTATGGTCCCTCTTCTCTCCCTCCCTCTTTGTCATTAAGTCACTCGAAAAATCCCTTCTTATAACCCCCTCTCACTGTCATGTCCTTCGTTATGTCCCATGCCCCTCTTCGGTGGACAGTTGATCACCAACAGACCCATCTCCAACTCAAGCTTTTTCATCACCGCCTCACCTTCCACCTCCCTACTATAGTTGGCATCCTCGTCCATAAGATGTTCCTCTTCATGTTGCTCCTCTGGCCTCCTACTCCTTAGGAACCAATGCGCCCTCTAGGATTTGTTTGAAGAAGTTGATGTCAGTGTGATATACGTTTGTATAGGTTTGA
Source organism: Ottelia alismoides (assembly GCA_037367405.1). NCBI lineage: Eukaryota > Viridiplantae > Streptophyta > Magnoliopsida > Alismatales > Hydrocharitaceae > Ottelia > Ottelia alismoides. The sequence continues at coordinate 352,588 of JAZKJV010000312.1, forward strand.
ATAAGTAGGGTCTAGGAAGGATAGAGTTATCAGATGGGGAAACATTTTAGAAGGGAGGGGATCAATGTTTGCTTGGCATAAGGGGTTGAGGTGGGTGAGAATTTGGTGGAAGTGGTGAGGTCAAAGGTGGCATAGGGGGGAGGAGATGGGGGTCAACAAGCAATTTTTCCACTTCAATGGTGTTAACCGGAGCAGGACTATTCGAGTGATGATGTATTTTAAAAATTTAAAGGTGTTATCATGTAACTATAAAAGATCATCGGATTATGTATGAAAATCTAAAAGAAATTAAATCCACTACCAATATGCCTGCAAGAGATTTTGAGTAGCTATCGTTATAAAGGACAAAAAAAAGAAGGGTTTAATGCATTTTTTTTCAATTTGTGATCTGAAAACATTATTATTAGTGGTATATTTTGTGAAATGATGCAGGTTAATGATGTTATTTTTGTAAAAATCTGTAATTATTTTATAATTGGAGGATGGGATAGCACTCAGTTTGGAGTATGCCAAAAATTTGTCATTCGAATATTCTCTGGTCTAAATCGTTAGTCCCTTAATTTTGTATATCTAGGGCTACTAATTTGACAATATATACCAACTGAAGTTAATAGTTGCCGAATCGGATTCTCCTACCAGTTTAAGCACTACAACAAAATAACTTATGCTAACAAATAAATTAATATTTATTATCATATAATTTACAGCTAAATTTCTAACAAAAATATTATTCGTCTCTTTATTTTTTAAATTTTCAGCGCATAACATATTCTCTTTATATTATTAACAACGAATCGTATAACAAGGATTGTCTATAGCATTTTCTTGTTATCGTTGCAAAATTAACGACACTTGATATAAAATTAACAAAAAAAACATCGGGAATAATCATCTTTATATAAATCCTTAGTAGCTAATATTAATTTTTTTAACAAATAACATGAACAAAAGATAACTTTACAACAAATAATATTGTTGTGTCGCCAAGGGGCCAGCTGCCGATGTGCTATCTTGGTGCTCTGTTGGCAGGGAGGCTATCTGCAGGGTGGATTTTGGTGATTGAAAAGCTGGAGCAAAGGCTGGCCGACTGGAAGTCGGTATGTCTTTCCAGGTGGGGGCAGACTGTTGTTGCTAAAATCTGTCTTGTCGGTGATTCCAATCTTTTTCCTATCCTCGAGGATGCTCCTGGTCAGGGTGATGAGGAGGCTTGAGGGAATCATGTCAAGATTCTTTTGGGTGTCTTCAGATAATAAAAATGGTTTCGCTCTGGTGGACTGGAAAGCAATCACTCAGGCTGAGGAGGACAGTGGTCTCGGGGTGCGCAGCCTGTAAGAGATGAACAAGGCTCTCCTCGGCAAGTGGTTGCGCGTATTTGGGGAAGTTGCGATAGTTTGGTATGCAGGGCCATTCGAAAGATCTACAACCCGAGGTTCTCCGTGGGTGGGGGGGGGGGGGTGTTATAGCACCTCAGCTCGACGTCTCCTCACTTCTGGAGGGGCCTTTGCGGGGTGGTGCAGGAGATTTGCCCGTTCCTGCGACCCGTGTTGGGCGACGGCCGCGGTTCAAGTTCTAGGTTGATGACTGGTCTAAGAATGGGGTGTTAGGAGTATGTTTCTCGAGGTTGTTCGTGTTGGGTGCCGAATGTTTCTCGAGGTTGTTCGCGTTGGCTGCCGACAGTGGGGCTTTGGTTCATGAGATTTGGGACGGCCATGCCCCGTTTCAGATCTGTGCTATCCACTCAAAGGTTGGATGAGCTATGGGTGATGAGGGCCGAGCTCGAGGATGCCATGGGCCCATGGACGGGCAGGACTGCTGGTGTTGGCAGGATGGTAGATTCTTTGTTAGTAAGGCTTATGCGGCTCTAAGGGCCATGTTTCTCACGACCCGAGTGGGTGCGTGTATGACTGCAGGAAGATATGAGGGTGGAGGATCCCTATGCCGGTGAAGGCCTTTTTGTGGCTACTTAGAAGAGGCAGGCTGTTGACGGGAGTTAGACTTGTGACATCCGTGCTAAGCGTTGATCCAACTTGTTTACGAGTTTAGAAATGGAAGAAGACTTGGAGCACCTATTTTTCAATGCAGACATTCAATGGAAGCTTGGTCGGTGTCAGGATATTGTTTATCCAATCTTTGGGACTACATTAGGGATGGTTGAAGGGGCACCGAGAAAGATAGGGCCAAGTGCGTAGGAGTGATTTGGGCAATTTGGTGTGTCAGGAACAATAGGATCTTCCGTCACGAATGGTGAAAATGTGGTGGTGCACGCTAATGCGCTCGTCAAAAATTGGTTCGTGTAATATTGTACAGTCATTGGCGCCTATCTCACGGACTTGTAACCTTTATCTTTGGTGATTAATGGTGAAGTTTATGAGCAAACACATGTACGGTTAATGCCCTTTTTCCTTTAAAAAAACAATAAATAATATTACCTGTTATATATTTAACCGGGGAAGATACCTTAGAAATTTAAATCATTCATTGCGATAGATTAATTTTGTTATACCGGAGGACATGGAGTGGACTTGTCCATCACCAATACCAGTCAACGATAAAGTATTTAAATTTTTGTATGCATGCTTGAATGATCACTGGTTAAGGTCGGAACTAGCTTTCAGAAACAAGGGGCACGTTTGCAGGCGGCGACGGCGGCTGTCGTAAACTTCTACGAGACGCTGCGTTTTGAAGTGAAGGACGAGGTTAAGATCACGGTCGCAACTCACGCATGGATTGGAAGCGAGATGAGCAGAGAGGCAGGTTCATGATGGAGGAGGCTGCCGAGATGCAGTGGAAAGAAGAAAGAGAGGTTTCTGATAAAACAGCTCCATGCGTATCACATATTTATCTCTTACCTTCCTGCTTGTGTGAGGTGGTACTATTGATTGACACTTGAGATTGATGATCAGGTGCCTTTTACAGGAGGGCACGTCGCGGAGTATGCAAAGCTTATAGTAGACGGATCATGTCGAGGTGATTCCGAGGTAAAATACCCGAGCTGGTACGATGTATTCCTGCTTTACAGGGTTCTCGTCCCTGATGTTTTGGGATAGACGTTCCGGCTGCCCTTCGCCCCGGCACCACCAGGAGGACGTCTCTCATGGGAATAGGGAGGCCGCCTTCTGAGGCTACCTCTCCTCGTATGTCCTTCGAGGCCAGCTCTCCTCTGCCGGGATCGTCTTCCTCCTCGCCGCGCCAATTCTCTGTTGACTAAGGTGCCAGGATTGGAGATTGAATGTGCAGTTTCTGCTTGCCCGGATAAAGTGTCTTAATTTTTGTCTTGGTCAATGGTGCAGCACATGCATGTTTATGTATAACATATATTTATGTAGGTGGAACAATCACATGCATTTCTATAAGATCTGCCTATAGTGTAGCGAACATCATCCTTCTGCAAAGGAGGGATTTCGTCTGATGGGGAGGGGAAGCGTGGTCGATCGCCACTACCGCATGATATATGCAGATGGGCTCTTATTCTCTACTATGATACATGCAGCAAAAAAAATGAACTCTGCTCCAAGAAGGCCATAGGACATTTCCAATGGAACTTAGACTTCAAGGTTCCTCGTAGAATCATTGCACACTACTTATCTTTGCATCCCTTTGGTACACAAATTTGGTAGCTCATATATATGTAGCGAGGGATCTCACTGACAAGCTGTGTTACTACAAGAAAAATGAGTTGTGGTCATGGAATGTGGCTACGGATATTTGTGGCCACGATAATTGTGTGGCCATTGGTTTCTCGTAGCTACAATTCCGTGGCCAAAGTCTTCAAATATGTGAGGAGGATATTCATGCAAGAGTTGTGGCCACGACAAGTTTCGTGGTTACTTGTAGTAGCCATGACATATTCGTGGTTAGAGATCTTTCGCGAAGAGACTTGTAGCTACTGCTACTGGCCACGACGTGTTGTGGCCAGCGCCCAATTCTGCGCCACAAGCCCCGCATCCGTGGGCATAATTCTGTAGGTACAACTTGTCTTCCTTGTAGTTTGTGTGTGTCTCTGTATGGTTGAATGGATCATATTTTCTTTTCTCGGAATGCCCATTTTTTGACTAATGTTTGGAGTGGAGTTTGTGCTACCCTGAGATCAACCGAGCAAAGCGTGGGGGATAATATCGAGGGCTCTCTTGCATGGTCAGACCCCTATGAGGGTCGTGCAATCTCCATCGGACAGCTCCCGCGAGTACAACACCTGCTGCACTACAACAGAGGATCCACTTTAGAACGCCCATGCTACTTCAACTTGGTGGGTGTGGCATATGAAAGATATCAATAAATGCTTTTGTAACTCCATAAAAGGGTTGGTTTCACAAATTGCCTGGGACACAAATGCCCACATAGGGTTAAGGATCTTGCCATTAGGCATACTAACTGTAGTATCTCTACTCCTTTTTGTATCTTGTTAATCCCGGGTTCCTGGCAAACTCGTTAGGAATAGTGTTTTGTGTAGATGGCATTCTACTCATTACGAATAATACAAGGATGATAAATAGTATTTTAGATCTGGTTGTGTCAAACTTTGTGATAAAATATCTCAAGATTTCATCTTATTGTATCTAAAATTGTTCAAAAACAGAGAAAAGGGTGTATTAATACTATTACAACAATGATACATCAAGAAAATCTTGAAACAAATTCATATGGATAATTCCAATAAAGGCTTATTTACTTTAAGACATGATGTTGAGCTATCTAAAAGGATGCCACCTCAATGTTTTGAGGATAAGATGCCTATGGGTGGATGACCTTATGCATGAGCTAGAAGAAGCCTGATGTATGCCATGGTGTATAAGATTAGACATCTTCCATATAATGAGGGTGGTAAATCATTACCAATCCTACTTTGAATAGAAAACGCTTGATTGCAGTAATATATATATATATATCTTCAATAGAGAATATATCTCCAAGTCTTATCTTTAGATACCTAAGATAGACTCAAGACTATGTCTTAGTCTATGGGATAATGATATCTAGAGATATATGTGGGTATGACTTATATTTTCCATCGAACAAGGATAATAGAAATTTCACAATAGATATTTTCTTATTGAAGTGGTATTGTGAACTAAGAGTAGCAAGAAGCATGACACTACAATTGTTTCGATAAAGATGAGTATGGTTGTATAAAATGCAGTAGCTGCATCAGATGCAGGTTGCAGCTACTGTTTTCCTCGAATATGCAAATTTGTAACAAAACTTGGCATAGTCCTCGGTGATAGAGTAACTTATTAGTTGATCATGTTGTTTGATGATAGTCAAATGATTAGCACATAAGTGTGGTTTTAAGAATAGTTCATGATTGGCTCTAATGGCTAGTGAGAGATTGGTGTACATGTCGGCCCATGACAAGCCACTATGCAATAAATATTTTATAAATTATGTTATCCATTATATTAAGAAAAGATATAATTGAGTTCTGCATTATTAAGGTCCACCTATACAATTAGGGTTATGTATCATGGTCATCTTGGTATCATACATGTATAGATCTAAAGAATTAAATCCTAAAGGCTGATGTGGAGGTATAGATCTAAAAAGTTAGATTGAGGACAAAATTGACACGAGGGCACAACTGATGTCATCAAGTGATATTCAAGAAGGAAGTCAAGTCTGGGATGAGGTGGCAATATTCTCTACAGGCTGATGTTCGGTTAACACTCTCGATGTAGGTGCTCTACAATGGATTAGCAATTCGAAGTTGTCAGATGAGTCAAGTTAAAGAGTAAACTTTACGAGATCGAGTTACTAAACACATGTATTGTAATGCAGTGAATATATACAAATCCTTTAACCACGGACAAATATACATCTATATATTGGAGTATGCAAATTTGACAGACTAACAGGTTGATTTGACAAGGTCTATATGCATGCGAGCTAATGTACTTATAAGGAAATACGATATGTATGATCTCTCAAAGTAATCATACATGTTCATACTTTCTAAATTGGGAGATGGAGCTAACTCATGAGACATTTGGGTCACGTGAATTCCATGCATGGTCATCTTCTTTATGTAAGAAAAGAATTCAAGAATATTAAAATATGTTTTGGATAATTAGGACTCCTAAACTAGAAAATGATAGTCTCAAAGTTCCAATGCCTACTGCTGCAGCAGTTGCATCAAATCTCATTTGAATGACTATCTCCATTTTATCAAGGCTTTCATTTATCCTGAAATAAATGTAACAAATTGCCTAAGTAAACATAAGCACCAGAATCAGTAATCCAACTTCCTTATCACTGTACGAGTAAGTTGGTTTCAATGATGAATATAGATGTACTACATCTCAGTGTTATACCAATACCCCATTCCTAGAGTCTTCAAGTATTCTAAACAGTTGCGCTACTGGTGCCCTAGCTTTTGTAGTGGTGACAGACATCCATCTTATTGCACATCATGTGTTGAAACTTCAAAATTTTTAACTTAACCATTCTTCTTTTTCGGACCCTCGCCTTCCGAGATCCTTTCTTCATGTTGTACTTCTATTTGACATATGTAACAATTGTTGACTGAGGGATTCTCGTTCTTCATTAAATCCTCATATTGCAATGAAGCACGCCTTTCATTAAGTTATAAAAAATCAGCAAAAATCCAAAAATATTTATTTCTATCTCTGAATTTTATTTTTACTATGTTATATTAATTAAAAATAATTTTGGAAAATTTTGGCTTTTACTATTTTTAAATTTCAAAACAATTCATCTTATTTACTCGATCCCTATTTTAGGATATTTTTTATTATAAAATACCTAAAAATTAGCAAAAATATCCCAAAAAAATCACAAAAACAATAGAAAAATATATAAAATAAAAAAATCCTATTCTATAATTTTTTATTGTTCTTAGTTGTATTTATAAATATATATGCTATATTATCTATATAGTTTTATATATTCTTATGTTAATATATATTAAAAAAATAAAAAAATCATAAAATAAAAAAAGAAATTTAAAAATATATAAAATTAAAAGGGTTTTTATCAGTTGTGCCCCTATGAGATATTGTAATGTCGGTTATACCTCTCTCTTTTTGAGAATATCAATTGTGCCCTCAACTTCTTATCGTTCTATCATTTATGCCCCTCGAGTCAGTTATCGTCTATCCCAACCACAAACGGACGTTAACTATTTCTTCTTCCTCCTCCAATTTCTTTCTTCCTCCTCCCCCATCGGAAATTACATTTAAAAATGGATTGAAAAGTCCATCAATTTCTTCTTCCTCCTCCCCCATCTTCTTCCTCCTCCAACCCTCCCCCATCCTCTTCCTCCTCCCCCGCTGCCCCAGTCCACCACCCTCGATCCCCTCTGCCCATGCTCATCCCTCTGCTGCACTCCTCCACCCTCGCCGTAGACTAAAGGGGGGTGGTCGGTGGAGGAACCACCTGCTCCTCCTCCCTTGACGTCGTCGGTTGGAGGGGAAGGTCCCCTGCTGCCTCCTCCATCTAGAGCTCCACCCCGGCTTCCTGCTTTGCCCTCGCGCCTCCCCCTCCTTTATCACCGAGCCCCCCCCCCCCCCCCCCCCCCCCCCCGCCAACAACCTCCTCGTCTGTGCCAACCTCCCCCTCTTCCCCCTCCTCCACCACCGACTTCCCCATCTCCCTTCCCCCTCCTCCTCCCGCCCATCCCCTCCCCTCGACCTCCCCCATCCACCAACAATTCCCTCCTCTGCGCATGCCTTTCACCTCTGTCCCCGACCTCCCCCTCCTCCAACAGCCCCCTACCCGCACCTTCCTCCCCCCACCCCCCATCCCTGACCTCCCACCTCAACCCCCTGCCTCCTCCTCTATGCCCGTCGCCCTCATGCATGTTGTTCCTCTCGACACCGCAGACTAGAGGGGGAGGTTGTAGAGGAAACATCTGCTCCTACACCCTTGATGCCGCCAGCTACTCCTCTCGCCGCCACAGATTGGAGGGGGTCGGTGGAGGAACCACCTACTCCTCCGCCCTTGACATTGTCGGCTGGAGGGAGAGGTCAAGTGGAGGACTACCTGTTCCTTTGCCCTTAGTGCCTCATGTTGCTCCTCTCGATGCCGCCTCATCAAGAACAAGAGGATGAATATGAGAGTTTCTAATTTTACCCTTCCTACCCAAACCACAGTTTAAAAAAACCATGATTAAGTTCACCTCATTGACGGTTGAAGTAACGAAGGGGCACAAATGATAGAACGACATGAAGTTGGGGGCATAACTGATGTTCCCAAAAAGGGAGGGGCATAACTAAAATTGCAATTTCTCAGAGGGGCACAACTGATAGAAACCCAAATTAAAAAATTAAAAATATATAAAAATACAAATCCAAAAAAGTATACATAATTAAAAACCCATATAAAGTTCAAAAAATCCTAAAAAGCCCTAAAACTATTTATTGTCTTTCTTTGCCGATTTTATTGTTTCTTGTGTTCGACCCCTATCGTACTTGTCTATTATACAATCTATTGTAGGGTATAATAAATTTTGATTCACACTGTCTGCATTGCTTCTATACATTGTGTGGGTTGATTGTTGAGTAGACATGATTTTTGAGAGGTCGTCACAGCGATTGCATCCTCGCCTTATGAGGCTTATTTTATACCACTCGATTTTCACATTTATCACTTGCATACTGGAAAGTCTTGATCAAACCCAAAGTTCTAATCTCATTTTGGAATGTCTCCTTTAGGGTTTTATCGTTAAGTTTCTCATCGATCATTGGGAGTCGGTATCGATCATGTACTTTCCAAAAGCATATATCATGCCCAAAAATCATGTCTTGCTTCCAAAGCGAGAAGATCATCGATGGAATTTGGTTGGTACCAATATCTCATGAGTGAGCTCATGTCTTTTAGTTCAATAGTGAACATATATGATCCTTTTGAGAGAATATGTTACTCATATGCCCTTGTATGCACACCAACTTGGTGGTGTGTAGACCTTTATTAGGTCATCAACCTAATGGCATGTCTAATGTACATACTCAAACATATAGTGATACATCTGTCTCCGGTCAGAGGATGTGTGCCCATAACTTGACAACATACGACATAGGTCTTAGCTATCTCGATCTCGCTAAGTCAACTTTTTGACTTAACACATCTGGCACATCTGAATCTCTATTCCTATGTGGAGGACATGCATTAAGAGATCGGTCGGATATCAACCTTTGGAGTAAGGATTGGCATCTCCTTCTGAGGCTGGAGATCCTCTCTTGACAATCATTTGATGGTGTCAGTTGAGTCTTCAAGCTAACTCTTTATATTATCAACTCAGCATCAGCCTCTATGATTTAATCATTAAATCAACAACTATATGATTCAAGATGGTCAAAGTACATAGACCTAATTGTACAAAGGGATCCAATAAGTGCATGTATTCATTAATCTTAGATAGGGAGTGAAAATCAATAAATTTTATTGACATTAAATAAAACGATTATAATAATATTTATTGTAGAAATAGTCCGTCAAGAGCTCACGCGTCTAACATGTAGAATGCCATCACTTGTGTCTTCCAACTTGAGTAGTTCGTCTCGTTGAAGTAGGTGGGAGCGATTCAATAAGATTTCCTTGATGTAATCCACTATTGTTGGTAATGTTTTCATTAAAGTTTTACTTCATTAGCACAAACCATCAATCTGGTACCAATTACAAACCATCGATCTGGTACCAATTATTAGTATCTGCTAAGTCTACAAGCACAACAAATATTAAACAAAATGGCTGCACATAGTATCGACCACTCAGAATAATACTAAATGATAAAATATCTCAGATAAACACAAGGACTTTGGCAAAAAAAATTCATCTGCATAAAAAACTCAACTAGAGTCATCCTGATTTAAGATTTCATAAGTGAATATTGCACTAACAAGTTGCTTTCAACATGGACAGCTCAACGGTAAGATTAACTATAATAGGGGACCGCTACAGTGAAACTTCTCTTCCTTTCATACCATGGTATGTCGAAACTTGGGCATCCTTGCAATTACAAAGCCTAAACTTTTACTAACCTCAATATAAAATATGCAAATGAATTTGAGGTTAACTATAATGATCATAAATAGCTTAATTAGGAGTGAGCTCATAAGAAAGTTGTTGGAACTAACTTGCACCCAAAATGAAGCTCTTAAAAAAACTTGAAGTGTTGAAGTAAAGTATTGGTAGTAGTTATGTTTTAAACACATGAATGTGAAGGATGAAAAAGTGGGGTCATATTTAATGGCCAAAAGAGGCGAAGCAGCCATTTGGATAATTTATAGGGGTTAGATGAAGAGTTTACAATAATACAAATTAAATCAACATAATCTAACATACATAAATAATCAATTCGAAAATTAGTTAGTTGGTCGAAAAGAAAAGTAATTGAATGTATCAAAGATTGGTCGACTAGAATGTCCAATATCTAGCTAGATAGTAAACTATCATAAATGCAATTAATTGATAATAACAAATTTTAGCCGTCTCAAGCATTGGGTTAATCGACTAATTAAAAGGTTAATTGACCAAAAAGCCTTAGCAAGTGAACATTGTAATTAAGGAAACACTCAAAATTAGTCTATTGTCGATCCATATTAATTGATTGATGAAGATGTTAGTCAATTGATGAAACAAATAGTCGGATAATGAGCTAATATATACTTGTTGGTAGTTAAATATAGTCGTTGAAGTAATCTTTAGTTAGCAAGTAGAAAACTTTTAAAAAAAATAATCATATAGAAAAAAATTCCCCATTGCAGCCTCACGTAGGAGTATGGGTCGTGTCTCAGTCCCAGTGTGGCCGATCATCCTCTCGAACCAGCTATTGATCATCGTCTTAGTAAGCCACTGCTTCACCAACTAGCTAATCAGGCATGAGTCCCTCCTCGGGTGGATTCCTCCTTTTGCTCCCCAGCCTATGGTGTATTAGCAACTATTTTAATTGTTGTTCCCCTCCCAAGGGCAGTTTCTTACGTGTTACTCACCTGTCTGCCACTAGAAACACCACTTCTTGTCCGACTTGCATGTGTTAAGCATGCTGCCAACGTTCATCCTGAGCAAGGATCGAACTCTCCATGAGATTCATAGTTGCATTACTTATAGCTTCCTTGTTTGTAGACAAAGCTGATTTGGAATTGTCTTTCAATCCAAACTTGTATATATGTGCTTCATATTAGCCTGCAGTCTGGTCCCAGCAATATAGTCATCCCTACTATATCACGTCAATCCCACGAGCCTCTTGTCCATTTCATTCTCGTTTGATCGCAGCAGGGGGAGTGCAAGTCAAACAAAATAAAATAGAAAATTTCACATTGGGTTTGGATTTAGGGATAATCAGGCTTGAACTGATGACTTCCACCACGTCAAGGTGGTACTTTACCACTGAATTATATATCTTCCCATTATAAATAGGACTGACTAATCCTAAAGCAAAGGGTTGAGAAACTCCTCACATATAATATCAATTGATTGACTGATAAAAATGGTAGTCGATTTAAATATTCTACAAACTTAAAACTTGGGTGACAATGCGTGAATGAGAGTGCAATAATATTTTACGTCTCCCAGATTAATATTTCAGTTACAATGACTCAAAACATTCCTCATTTTGCTCACATGAGCTTTAAGTTTAAGTTTTCTCTCCTCTTATTTTGATCTATATTTTCTTGACTTCATCTTCAAAGAACAATTTTTGGATAAGAATTTTTTTGGGCTCCCAGGATTTACTCAACTTCTCATTCTGTTGTATCTTACACCATAGGAAGAACAACCATATATAGGATCTTCCAGTGACCTGTTTGCCCCCAGTAACTGTCAAAGATTCTATAACGTCTATGCAATTATAATAGATGTTTTGATATTGAAATCATATTATTTATGGTCATTATCTTCGTATTCATGACCATTGAAGGTCATTATTCTTGTAACAACCAAACATCTCCCACTTGACCAAAATAGTTATGATATTCCACACTCCCACTATTAGAGAAATGTTTATCTTCTTAGAGATGTTTACCTGAGGTTCATTATTCATCACACCTCCAATTTGACTCAGTCATTCCCGAGTCTCATTTAATCAACATGTTTAATGTATACTCCAGCTGCAACTCCTTTAGTAAAAGAATCAGCTAACATATCACTGGTAGGTATATATGTTACCTTGATTTCTCGTTTAACCACTATATCTTGAATATAGTGATAATGGATATCAATATGCTTCCCCTTGAACTATTTGCTCCATTGTTAATCAAACTTATTGCAGCTTGGTTATCACAATATATTTCAATTGGTTCTTTAACCAATTCGAGGCCTAAGCTCTCAAGAAAGCATCTGATCCAAACTGCATGAGTGGTGGCCATGCTACATGCAATGTACTCGACTTCTTGTGTATGTCTAGAAACACAGGTTTTTTTGCTATCCCAAGAAATAGCTACTCCATCAGACATGAAAAGGTGACCTGGTGTAGATTTTCTATCATCAACATCTCCTCTGAAATCTGCATCGGAGTATCCAACCATCTAAAATGAATTGGCATGATAATCTAGTTTTGAGTGTATAGTACCTTTTAGATATCTCATAATCCTCTTTATACCTTCCGAATGTGCTAGCCCGAGATTACTTTAATATCTACGTACCATGCTTACATGAAAATCCAAATCAAGTCCTACACATCGTTTTATATATCAAACTTCCTACTTCTTGTGAATATGGAATGTAAAGGGGTTCTTCCCCTTTCCGGAACACTTTCTACTAAGTTATTTTCCCATCACAAGTGGTGTAGGGGCTGGAGTGCTATTTTGCATTCTAACTCTCTTCAAGATTGTATGCAAGTATTTTTCTTGACTTAGACTCAAGCTCCTTGAGTCTCTACCTCTAGTTATTTGAATACCAAGAACATAGGATGCTTCGCGTATGTCCTTCGTCTCAAGTTCATTGCTCTTTTTTTCTTTTGAGCATTAGTATCTCATTTCCAACAAGCAAAATTTCATCAACATATAATGACATTATAATATATTTGCTCCCACTTTTCTTGACATAAACACAATTATCCAACCTAATCATAATAAATCTGAATTTGATAACAGTATCATGAAATTTGAGATATCATTGTCGTGAAGACTTTTTCAAGCCATATAATGACTTTTCAATTTTTGCACCTCTTTCCCATTTCCTTCTACATGAAAACATTCAGGTTGTCGCATATAAATGTATTCTCTCAATTCTCTATTGAGAAAAGTAGTCTTCACGTCTATTTGGAATAATTCTAAATTCATATATGTGATTATTGCTAAGATCATCTTTATAGATGTAAATTTATCTATTAAAGCATAGGTTTCTTGAAAATCTATTCCAGCTTTCAGGGTATAACCCTTGGCAACTAATCTAGCTTTGTATTTATCAACGGTACCATCAACGCAATACTTCTTTTTGAATACCCACTTGCATCCTATGGATTGCCTACCTTCTGGCAAGTCACATAGTTCTCAAACATTATTTTGCTTAATTGAGTCCAATTGATCCCCCATGGTAGTCATCCATGAGTCTGACTCATTAGAAGCCATTGCTTCACTAAAAGAAATATGATCTACACAATCCCCTAATATGCTCATCTACAGTGTAATAACATGAAACCTCGCATTCGTACAAATAATAATCATCCATCCATGCAGGTTGTGTCATGAGTCTCTTGTTATCGATTATACACGTGGGTTGTCTGGGTCCATCCATTTCCTCTAAAGGTTCTATATTTAATGTTGATTCATGTTGCATCCCCGGATGATGTATGCCATCCAATATTTCTTCTCTCATTTCTATATCAATTCCATTATCTTCTAAGATAATTAGAGATTCCGTTTCCTCGATTTCATGATCCTTTTCATCTTGATTTTCAAGAAAGGTAGCATCAGGACTTTCTAAAATCTTTTGGAGAGACATGAGTGTGATAGCATACACCTTGCTATATTCATTAAGGTTATATTATTCCTTTCCGCTACACCATTCTATTGCGGTGTATAAGTGATGAGCCACCCGAACGACTAAGGTAAAGGAATAACTACGGTCGTTGTGACCTCAGTCACTCGGGACTCAGAGCTCAATCAAGAAAAAATAATAAGACCACCAATCAGAGATAAAACCAATAAAAGCGAAAATAGCGTATCGCTA